>VXBT01001563.1:653409-726424 GCA_013400235.1 Oriolus oriolus | reverse complement strand
CCAGTGCCTGCCCTCCTGCCGGGAGTGGGGTCACACCGAGCTGGCCTCCACCAACCTGTTCTGGGACATGGTGGGAGAGGGTTTGGCATTCTAGGCTTGGCAACGTGCACATAATGCCCCTGTGAGCTTGGGACACAGCTGGCTGAAAGTGTCAGGTAAAAGTCCCACATCTCCTTTGAAGCCTATTTCTTATGTGTCAGGTGCAGGCTGGGCAGTGGAAAGGAACAATTCTGTATTTTCCCATAGTTCTGAGGGATCAGGGCCTAGCTGTGGGGAAGAAGGGAAAGAGTGACGTGGGGAAGTATCCAAATGTGCCACTTGAGTATGTAACGTTTTATGACTGAGAGGTGACAGGGATGCTGAGGGTTAACTCTGTGTTACCTTCCAGTTCCCTTCTGTAGCTGGCAGGACAGAGGGCTGAGACCTGACCCCTGTTTCAGCCATCTGTGGCTGTGGTTCTGTCTTCTTGGGGGCTGCTCTTCATGGGATTCTAATGTAAAGCATAACATGATGTTACCAAGCGCTGGTATGAGTTACACATTTATCTAGTGCCTTTTCAGAGCTTTTAAGGAAAGAGAAACCTTTGTATTTTGTTCTTCTAGGCTTTTAATACAAATACATACAGCTTTTCTTTTTTTCTTTTCCCTGCCTGTTTTGATTAGGAAAGTCTATTTTCAGCACTTCTATTTTTTACAAGGCTGCATGAGGTGCAGTTGAGAAGGAAGACCTGAAGGTTGCTTTACTGGCAAAGGTAAGCCAAGAATCCCCGCACTGACTCATGAGATTTAAAGCACACTTTGAGAACTTTTGGGATTTCTTTGTGCTTTCTCAGCATTTTAGCTTCACAGCACTCACTTGCCTGAAATTTCCAGTTACAAAAACTATGTGAATTTTACTCTTTAGTACTTAACAAAGCTTAGGCTAATGCAATACAGTGCATACAGGTGATTTTAAATCAGCTACCAGCTATTGTGATACAACGGCTTTGGGAAATGTGGCTCAGCTGTGACAAACGAAGTTTGAAGTGTCATAGCAGTGCAAGAATTGAAAGTGGAGCATGGGTTAAATCAATCCACTGTCCTATTCCTCTCTTCTTCTTTCTTGTAGTGCACAAATAACAAAGAGGCAAAGCAGGCACGCAGCCACCTCAGATATTAAGACTTCTAGGACACTTGTGTGGACAAAGCAGAATAAGATATGGTCACATCAGGCTTGGTGTAATTGCCAAGCAAGCTGCAGTAGCCACCGGGATTATCTTTGTCCAGGCAAGAATAGTGCAATGTGCCCTGCACAGGTCTGCTCCAGTGCTTTGAGTATCTTTATCCCCACAGACACTACACCAAATCAGAAAAAAACCCAGAAAGTTTTTAATTTGGGTCAGCTAAGTAAAGGAGTGACATAAGAGATTCTGCTTTTGTGTGTTTTCCACTGAGCAATCTTTGTATGAGACGTTTCCTGGACTGCTGACTTGGATTCTGGCTGTATGACCCGGAGGCACGTGTCAGTGTATCCACGTGAGAACACAACCTCCAGGAAATGGGGTGAAAATGCACTCTCCTCTAATGAACTGTAACCACACACTTCTGTAGCCTTCACTTAAGCAGTTTAACTGCAGTGAACAGTAATTGCTGTGCCTCACAGAGTAACTCTGAGAGAGGCAGGCCCCTGAAGTTTTAGAAAGGGAACCACACTGGAAAAGGGAAGTGTCTTGGGCAGCGCTCACTGGAAGAGCTGTCTCTGGAGGTTGCTTGGGAGGCAGCTTGTGGCTAATATCCTGTCCCAGGAATAGAGGTAGGCTGAGCAATATCTCCATCATATTTAGGGAAATGGACAGGAATTAAGTTTCTGAGCCTGCCTTCCCTCAGCCCTCAAGCAGAGACAATATCAGGGCTCCAGCCTTTCATCCATGGCAGTAGAGAGAATCATCTGATGCTGCATTAGTAAAATCATACAGAAGGTGAGTGAAAAGATCCGTCATTCTCTCAGTAGCCAAGGCTGGCTCACATATGTAAATTTTACACATCCCCTGGTAATCCCCAACATCCTTGCCCAGCATTTCCTGTCTTATTTGAACAGAGAGCAGCTGCTGCTGAGGGTGATTTAGCTTCTGGTTGATAGGGGATCTCAGATGTTCCCAGTGTTGGACTTCCAAGCTGACATGAGTTTTTCACACTCTGAACTGTCTGGTGATGATTTCATGGATGTTCAGTGGAGCTTAATTCTAAAATCACACTTTTTTATTTATCTAGGTGGGGTTTAATCTATATATTTCTACTAGCACTGAAAGATAAATGCTCTTGTGACTGTACTTCTGTTTCCATTCTGTAAATGCACTCTTTAAATGTAAGTTCTCTGATATGACTAACATGCGTGACATTTATGCAGCCTCAGTAACCACATAGGTTTACACCTTATTTTTCATCATGCTTTGTCAAGTCAGACACAGAAAATAAACCTGACTTTCTCTTTCTAAGCCCATGTGCATATATAGAATTGGACACCAATACTTGGACCATCTTAAAAATAGATTTTTCTAATCTGAAATTTAAAGACATGAACAATTTTGAATGACATTAACTGGACTGTGGTAGGAACCAGATACACTTCGTGCTTGCGTAGCTTAGATGAAAAAAAGTTGTTTCCTATAATTGCAGTATTTTAACAATTGAAAATGTTGAGATTGATATTTTGTGGAGATCAGAAGCTCAGGGTCATAAACAACTTGTCCTTTAAGCCAGGTGCAGTTTCAGGTGAGACTGTTATTATTTCAATAAACAGATCTTCGGTTATGAGGAATATATTCTGGATTATGTCTTGTCATTCAAATATTTAATTTCAATAATAAAAATAGCAATAATAACATTAAACAGCAATTACTTTAAATAATTATTTGAACCATAACTATTTCCTCTGACTTCTAAAAGCAAGTAAATATTGTTATCCTTTTTTCATACAGGTGAAATCTGAGACCCAGAGGTAAAGCTATATGATCAGAGAAAAAGAGGAGCTAGAACTGGGATTTTAAGCTTCTTAAACTATTGTCTCGTACTTTTGTAAAGACTTGATGGCTTTGCTTTGCTGGATTTTCATTAAAATGTGTATTTAAATAACAACTTGAATACGCCATAAAAAAATATTAAATGTTGTTCACATTGTCTTTCAATTAATATTTACATTTTGCTAAGGGTAGCATAGAATAATGACAGTGAACTGAAGTTATGGCTCTGCAGTTTGTTTGTTTATGCACACCACATGTTCCCATGGAAACAACCACATTGTATCTATGGTAACAGGCACAGTGGTATAAACTGTGAAACCAAAAAGAGGAAGTTAGTAAGCTCAAGTTACTAATTCTAAGAAGAACTTGTCAAAATGGAATACTTCCTGTAATGAAAATCTGTTATAATCCACTGGGCGATTGTCATAAATCCCTGTTTCGATCTCGGATCTGCTGGAGGATCCCAGATACTCAAACATGCAGCTCTGCTGGTGTTGTGAACATGGTCTGTGTGGCGTGAGCACATTCCCTTACCTCAGGGGCTGCATTTAATTCAAGTCATCGGCACAGCTTATGCTCATCAGCCCACAAAAATATCTTGCAATGGGTTGGGGTTTTCCTACATTATATAAAAAGTACACAAAATTACTGGGTGGTATTTTTTCTGTATTTTACTTGTTCACCAGAATTTTTTATGCCATTTAAAATACAAATAAAGCTTTGCCACAGCAGAAGATATCCACATAATCCTATGCTAATATTTTCCAAAGTTCTTCAGAGTCACCATCTGGAGATATTGATCTCTCTCCATTAATGACAGGGAGGACTTAAGTTTCTAGGCTTCAGTAAACTGAATTTCACAATAGTTAAATGCTCAAAATTGCCTTGATAAATACCATCCTTCAAACATTCAAAACAAGTACACCATTTGAACACAAATTGTGTGCATTTCATCTTAAATTAAAAACCAGAACATTCCTTCATTAAAACTATTTCAGGAATTGTTAGAATTCAAAAATTCAAGGCCTTTTTTTATTTTGAATTTTGCTATAGATGCACCCTGATTACAAGCTCTTACTGGAAAACTGGTCACAGAAGGATGTTAAAGAGGTCAAAACTTTGTGTGTAAATAAATATACACATAGATTTGGAAATATATTTGGTCACAATTGACAAAAAAAAATGTATTAGAAGAAATCATGCATTTTGTGTTTGCCACTCTGTCAGAGACCATTACTCAAAGTTTGTATCAATTCCTGTAGCATTGGCTCTGGTCCAAGAGGTGAAAGTGCCCTACATGAACTTTAGTCAGTCAAGGATATGATCCTGTGTTTTCAGATTTCCTGCCTAAATCCTTCTTCTTCAACAAGCATTTTTCCCAACCTTAATCCAAGCAGTGAATCTGGAAAAAATTTACAGGACAAAAGGTAGTAGGTGAAAAGTTCTGTCTCTGAATTCACCTTTGTTAAATGCAGAATCCTTCCAAAGGAGCAGGTTTTTAACAGGAAACTCCAAGGAGAACCTTGTATATACTCATGTAGCCCCATAAACTTTATGGACTCTTGCCCGTTCTCACCAAATGAGATTGTGCCTCAGTGCACATTTGACCCATCCACACCTGCTGTGAGAACAAACTTGGATTTTAGCTGGGTGGAGCACACATGGAGCCTTCCATAAAGCAATTACTCAGAAGTCTTACACAGCAGTTGCATAATTCCTTTTTGATATCATAAAGCAAGTGACGTGCAAGAGAAAGCAAAATTGTGCTTAACTTAAACGTTGTGGTCTGGAGGGAGTAGATTATAGCACAATTTTCTCTTCTACTGCACCATTATACCACCGTGACATTACTGAAATCAAAATCCCTGTGCTGGCAGAAACCTGGGGAAACAAAGTAAATACTCACGACCAGATGTTAATATTTCTGTTAATGATTTGGCAAAATGTATTGCAAAATCTGAAATCCTTAGAAATACCATCTATTTTTTTTTTCCATCAAAGCTAGGATTCCTGAGAAACCCAGTGGCAAAATGTTTTAATTAAAATCGTTAAGATTTCACTGGAAAACATATTGTCTTTCAATTTTGCAATTAAAAACTGAGCTTTTCAATGACATGCAGAAATTTACGTTTGATTATTTTTTGCCTTTTTTTAACTAAAAAGATTATGGCAGCTGTGCTACTCTGAACAATTCCGATCAGGTCTTAAATTAGCACTAAAAAGTATTTTTACAGCATTTAAGCACTGCTCTCAGAATAGCAATACAAGTTACTGCAACCCCTTGGAAATTTGCTACAAACACATATTATATTCCATTTTCACAATATATTCATTAATGATCTAAAAGAACATACCAGTTAAGGCTGAAGGTTGTATTATATTGAGACATATTTCCAAAATTCCAGAAGTAGTGTAAAAGGAAAAAATGTTCCAGAGCACAATTTCAAATAAGAGGCATATATCCAGAGGATAGCAAGGCCGGAGTTACTTGGGATTAGTAATGGAAAAATAAACCATAAAAGGCTTTTTAATTTAAGGTGCCAATTCTAAAGCCTTGCTTGTTTTTGTACTGCATTATGAGAGACTGTCCTCTTCTACATGAATTTGGGTCCATGAAAGTTGGATGACTTCATCCTATGGATATTTGGGTTGATTGCTACATCAGCGGCTGAAAGGCCCCGGGGAAAGCTTGTCTCGTCTCCATTTCTGGGCATCACACTAAATCTGACCTACCATCTCTATCCCATCTCCTTGACTCATCCCACATGCCACATCTAATCACACTGTGATGCTACACACTGTGTAGCAATGCTACTTTCTTACTCTATAAATATTTGGTGAATAGTTTGGACAAGTGATACTCAGCTGATGATTTGTTTGCAAACTAATCATTCCAGCTATTCATCACTCGATCTTTGTAATTCACAGTTGTTCACCCAGGTCACAGAGTCTTAAAGACATCTGAAAAATTGTGATCATTGTTTTTGGAGGAAGACAGCAGTTTTGATATTCTTATTTATTTATTTATTTTAATTACCTGCTTTACAGGATAACCAGAATAGTAAATGTTTATAAAAAAGTGGTAATTACATTTCTATATTTTCTGACCTCTAACTAAGTACACAAAAAGATTAAGAGCAAAATAATGGGTGGAATAGGAATTTTACACACTCAGATGTCATTGGAAAAAGATCTCCTAATAAATCTTGAAAGGGAAGAATTCTGTACCACTGTAGGAGTCATGAAGATAGTGCTTTTGATCATATTACAGGAAAATCATAACTGGAAAGCTAAAAAGAAGAAAAAAGAGAAAAAAAACCCACAAAGAAATTACAAAACCAGACAAAGCAACCAAGGCATTTTAATGAACAATCACTTATTTCTGTTTAGGTTTGTGGATGAAAAAAGGGGGAGAGGAGATGTTTCTGACCATTTCTGTGCTAAATCCCAGAACACAGTTTTATACTGCACGGTCAGATCTGTGATTTTAAAGATAACTCACTATTCACAGGACCATGCCTGTTTTCATTTATTCATTCCCACTGGACATGGCCAAATGACGGCAGCTTCAGGAGCTTCCCTGCCCTGCTGAGCCTGGGGAGTGAGTGCGAGTGTGCTTGTGCTGCTGCTGCCCCAACACAGCCCTCTGCTTGAAGCACTGTTTTAGTCATTGATTGCAAAAGGTTTGGAGCACTTCACACAACCAGCTGGCGGGTTTTAGCTTCTAAAGAGGAACTCTTTGAGTGGCCACAGCCTGCTCACTTGCAATTGTTATAAATAATCATGTGTACAGAAGTCAGAATGAAATTATTCTTGCCTGCATTCATTTGCCCTTGACAGTTAAATGGGGCCAGACTAGAAGAACAGTTTTCCAATGTGTATCTAAACAATCAATACAGGAGACAAAAAAATTAAATACTCGTATTTCTTATACTCGTAAAGTCCTAGTAACAGTAAAAATAATTGCTATTTTTCTGTGCAAAAACACCTGTTTCAGTTTATTATGAAATAGATATTTTCAAAAATACTCTTTCATTTCCTGTTTGGTGATAAAGACTCCTTGCTGTGGTCTGTGTTGTCTATGGCAGCCTTGAGAATGTTTGTTTCACTCTGTTTTGAATGAAAATATAATATACTAGGAAATTACAATAGAATTATCAAGAAGGCAATTCAGCAGTTAAACTTATAAGATGGTTTTGAACAATTAGGCTAATAATAAACCTACCAAAGGTGTTCCCCAGGAGAAAAACAAGCATGAGTAGAAAGAAGATAAAATAGCAAGTCTGTATATAAAACAGAATTCAGGATAAGCAATTAGATATCATAGCTGGGGTTATAAAATATTTGTATTAAGGTTTTTCTAGAAAGTAATTGCAAGATCTGATTCATTGTTTCCCTTCCATTGCAAATTATTTACATAAAAGAGAAAGAAAAGATTACACTCCAGATGAGGAAGCTGAAAATCCTGTTTGCATTTTATTGTGAAAAAGTGTAAATTCATCTGGACAGAAGACTTATGTTTCTACTGGGTTCTGCTGTAAGCTTGAGTAATAAAAGATAACAGTAATTTCCTGAATTCAGCCAAAGATGTTCACCTTGGAGGCCTCTAATAACTTTGCATAACATCACAGCCCAAAAAACATACAACTCAGAAAGGTAGTAATATGTGATTACACAAACATTCTTCTGTGTTCTTCCAGGTTAGAGAAAGAGGTTTAAAATAGAATAATTGAGGCAATCAGGTAAGGAGTTCCTAGCAATCAAGGATTCTGCGGAAGTCATGGAAACTTGCCCTTTACCAAGTAAAAACTGTAATAATCAAAATTGCCTCATTTTTTTTTCAAAGTCAGATATAAGAATCTCAATCAATCTTAGCACTGCAGTGTAGATAGAAATGTATATTGTCAGGATAAGTAGTAATACAAAATGAAGATAGAAGACAGCTACCATACAAAAGCAATTGACTAGGAAATAACATAGTCTGGAAATTAAATTTTCAAACAGTCACTTCATGCAAGCCCAGAAACAACCTTCCATTAGGAGAGGTGGGTAGGGAAAAGATAAAAAAATCAGTTACAGGGAAATCTGACATATTTACAGAAGTGATTTTTTTTGATGTGAGAGAATGGTGAGAGGCAGTGATTTGCTGATCAGGAAGATTCTATGGCAAGCATGTTAACTCTCCTTAGGGGAGACATGAAAAGAAAGTGAGAGAAATATCAATTAATGAAGGTAAAAATTTTGCCGTCAATATCAAGCCTAATTTCTTGTAAAGAAAATGAAAAATATTTTTTTTCAAAGTTTTTGTATTTATCTAAACAGCAAAAATTCACTAGAACAGGTGCCAGCCTATCCATCCCAGAAAGCCATTCAGACGGAAGTCAGCCTAGAATGCCAACAGCTAATTTGCTCATATTGCTAATACCAGTTGGTACAGTGGCAAAGAGACTTCGCTCTTTTAAGTTAATTTACTCTTTGGCTTTTGCAGGTCTTGTAAATTTCCTGCTATCATAGACCTGGAGGCAAATCTACAGCTGGTGTCAACACTGTTTTACATAGTCCCTCTGAACAAACACGAGATAGCAATTACCTTATTTTTTTTCATGCCAAACATACTTTCTGATTATTTTCATGGTCCTGGAAAGTTTAAGTACATCATTTCTCAACGTACACCACAATTTTTTTCTAGACACTCAAGTTTGTTGTGGTTTGATGTGGCTTTTTAGGTTTGCTATGGCTTTGGTTTTTTTGATTACGAAATCCAAGAACTGCATGTGTTCAGATGGTTTAAGCTCAAAGTAAATACCTAACATTGCAAGATTTGCAATAAAATCATTAAAGCTGCTAACTCTGAAATTTACCTCAATTAACAACCTGTCCTGCTTTTTTTCCTGTTGAAATCTAATGCAAATTCAAATCATGAGATGAACATCTACAGCCCTTTCTGATCCTTTACTTTTTGTTTACACTCTGAATCCTTTCTAGTTCTTTGCTAATTCTTTCTTGTTTTGTGGTAAACCTTTTGCAAGATTTTATAAAGAATCACAGTAAACAAGCAAGCAACCATTTGGTTAACTTTGAAAAGCAGGTGCCATGTGTGGAGAGAACCCCGTGTAGGACATGCACAGGAAACAATGCACTATCATCTTTGAGGTAAACTGCTACAACAGAATTTAATTAAACAGAAAATGCCAATCCCTTTTGAACTGTTCCTATGCCCGTCAAGACAGAATTAAAGTGTATATCCATTGTGTAGAACTCTTTTATGGGAAGATGGAGTTTTCTGCATCATCAGAATCAGCCCAGTGTTATCTGTAATTCAGTTTCCCATCTAGCAGGTGAGAATATTGGTTCTTACTTCCCAGAAAAACTAAAAGACCACCAAATTATAAATAATCATACTTGTTCTAGTTTAAAAATTTTTAAAGTTTTAAACTGAAACCCCCAGAGGTGTGGACTCTCCACAGTGAGAGCTTTTAGTGACAGACTGGAATAATGTCTGTGAGTAGCAGCTTCACATAGCTTGGCTGTCTGAAGGGAGAAGGCAGAACTAGATCATTTCCTGAGGTCTTTTCAAATCCTGAGGCTTTAGGAGTCTGTTGGTAGGTGGTTAGAGCCCCTCTTTGGGATGCAGTCTAGCTTCCAATCACCACTCCAATGCCTGGGTAGGAATTCTAGGACAGCGACACCGCTGTCACTCCTCTCTGGTTCCTGGCGGTCACGATGCTGACTCAAGACATAGCTCAGGCTCCTGCTGAGAACCAGAAGGGACTTTAATTTATGCCTCACTATTAGCACATAACAAGACATTTCTCATCCTTCTGCTCCCACTTTGACCAAAATTTCATCAAGGATATGAGAAAGGCAATAAAACCTAAAAAAATAAAAAATTATATCAAAACTAGTCAGTTCCCAGAAGCTTCTTTTTTTCCAAGTCATCATTTTCCAGACAAAGGAAAAAAACCCTTAACCAAGTAATGTGAACGAACTGGAGACATCATAGAAATATTAATCTAGAATTACATCTAACTGTGATAGTCTGGACACATCGTTATTTATTTATATATCTTGGAGTGAAATAAAAACACACATGTGCTCATTAGATTTTTTTTCTCAAAGCTCCTGTCTCTTACAGTCAGAACTACAGTAACTACAGTCAGTGTTAGGGGAATAAAAAAAAAATAAAACAGAGAGTGGTATGCATGATTTGGGGATACACAATAATAATTTTCATTGTATTTTGCAATTGTTGTGTCAACCAGGCAACAACAACAACCAATTAACTAACCAACCAACCAAAACCAGCAAAAAATTAATGGTAAGAAAAGAAACCACACAAAGCCTGGAAACTACTCTGACTCCCTTAGAGCCCAGGACAAGTAATAACTACAGCAGCTTTGACATTTCAGAAAAGTTTCCACTGTGGTTTTACATTAGAATCAGATCTAATTAGTTTCTGATGATCTTATTCTCATTTCAGAAAGAAATAAAACCTGATGTAAGTTTTAAGGAACATAAAAAATACTAAGAAACAGGAAGGGAAAATTGTGTATTTTTTTCTTGAAGTGATAAGGAGACATTCAGGTTGGTTTTTGCTATTTTAACACTTTTGGCAGGATGAGTTCTACCCTCCTCTTCTACACAGAAAAAAAGCCATATGCAGCATGGGGGACACAGTACAGAACTTGTAAAACAACCAGTCCTACCTACTTTCAGGCAGCTGTCCCCAGCTGCTGAGTTAAGTAACACCAGCAGTGAGGAGAGTCAGGCACCTCCAGAACCTGCTACTGAAGAGACCTGAAGTCTCTTCACTGATTCTGGATGGGGGCTGCAGGACTGTCTTCCTGATGGGAGATTCTCACCTCTGCAGGACAAATCCCAGCTGGGAGATGCAGAATGGCTCATACGAGTGAAGTCTGCACCTGGGCTGGTATATTTTAAAATGTAAGTTTTCAAAAGTATCAGTAAGTATGGTAACATGGACTTATTTACCACAGGACTTCCCACAGCTGCCTGAAGAGTAGCTACAAAGGCCCAAACTATTCTCAGCTGTAACAGAAAGTGGAGCAGCCACAAACTGCATCTTAGAAGGTTTCATTCGGTGAAAGAGATAAGGGGTTTTTTGCTGGAAGGATGAAGAAATGCTAGAAAAGGCCATCCAGGGGGCTGTGGAGTCTCCATCCAAGGACATTTTAATGATTTAGGGTAGACAAAGCCATTGTTGACATGATTTAATGATGGTGACAGGTCTGCCTCAAGCCGGAGACTGGAGTGATTCAGAGATCCCCTCCCACCCATGTTTCTATTCTGCAATTTCTGTGGCTCAATGAGGATTTCTTCCTCTACTGTCATAGCAGATGCTAAACAAATCAGCGTGTCACTTGGGTCATCTCATTCAGAAAAATGCAATAAATATTCCGTCTATTAGTGAAATGCTTCAACAGTTGTGTGTTTTTCATTCTTCTACAAATGCCTCTCCATGAAAAACAAATTTTGTTGGTGTGGGACTGGAACTTCTCCTCCTTTGGTTATCCATCCTCACAGAACGATGTCTGCAGCAGCACTGCTGTGCCCCTGTGCCTGCTGGCACAGAGGCAATTTGTAGCCAAGAAGGCAAAGTGATAGATCACCCAGCACTTATAATCTGCATGCATCTTAAATTTCAATCAGAAGATCTAATACAGACTTCTGAAACTACTTGTGTGCAAATGGTCCCTGTGTAGCATCTAAATCAATGTTGTGTTGTTTTGACCTTTTGTACAGGTGTTTTACATTGAAAAAACAGACCTCTCTATGTTATGGGGATGTCACTGCAGTATGAAGTCAGTTAAAGGAATTAAATAAGAAAATCTTACCTGGTAAAGCTACACATTTATATATGGACTTGCCAAACATGAATCATATGTGATATTTGAACAAAGCATAAAACTAAACATTATTTTATAGCAAGGGTTTAAAACCAGAAATAAAACAGGAAGAAGGGATACTTTTCTTACCACTGATGCATTTTACTGTCAGCTCTACTATAAAGGGAATACATCAGTTCCTGGTACCCAGGGAAAAAAAGAAAGAAAGAACCTGATTGAATTAAGGTTGTTTCAGTAAATTAAAAATCCTCTACAAGTCAGTGGTTTGAGGAGCTGGTAGGAGTCACCACTTGACTTCCAAAGAAAGTGCAGCATCTGCGGGGGCGAAAAGTCAGTCCCTCTGGGCTCTGGCTCTCTGAGAGAAAGGTTATTGCAGAACAGCCTGTCAGCCTTCAGCCCAACCACCACTGGCATTTTTCCCTCCTGGTCTGCTTCAGAACATCCTTTCTTCTAGGATTTGGAGAGGATTTCAAAGACCTTGCACAGGTCCTGCCCTGAGCCATGATTAACCCACACCCCACTAGGTCTCTGTTAGTAAGGGACTCTCACTTCTCGTAGTTTGGTGCAGACAAATGACAGAAGAATTTTGTGAAATGACTGGAAAGCCCCAGCAGAATCCCAGTCCCTGTTTCTGGAACATGCACAACAAGCTTTCCTGGGGTTCATCCTTATCCGAAACCAAGGTGTCTGAAAGATGTCTCTAAACAATACTTCAGAGTGCACCCGCACAACTGTTATGCTCTCATAATTTCTCTATTGTAGCATTTGAGTGATAAATTAATCACTTTTCAAAAGAAAACAGATTTTTTTCTTATATTGGAGGCAATTTTTGATTAAAGACTGGGTTTTTTACAATCCAAAACAATTAAATTGATTAATGGTCACATTTTCTTTTGAAAATAATCTCAGCAAAATTTTTTTTCTTAGGCTTAATTTTGGGAACTCAGTGTCTAAATATCCCCAAAGGTTTTACCATGCATGGCTGTGAAGTGCAGCTCAAAGACTTCACACGCTGCTATCTTCCTGACATTGTTGGAGGGGAAGAGCTGTTTTCTAACACAAGAAATGGATTTGCAATCTATTCATTTGGGCTGAGGTGTTTAATTTTAGGCAGCCAAGCTTCTTGTCTCAAGTCCTTTGTGCTTCAGATTATCTACCTCTAAAAAGGATATAATGTTCTGTGTTTATCTCCAAGGGCTGACAGGACGTTTACTTAATTTACATCAGCAAAGTACTTTGCAATCCAAGTAAAACGTGCCCATTTAAATGCAATGCTTTATTACAAGACAGGAGTAAATGCTACTGTCATTTATTCCAGTGTCGAATGGCACTAATCCCACAGCAAACCAAGGAACGGCACATGGGAAAAGGCAGTGGAGAATCAAACACGTGATCCCCTTGGGTACCAAAGTGAAGCTCAGAAAAAAAAAATCATAGAATCGTTTAGGTTGGAAAGGACCTCTAAGATCATTGAGTCGAAATGTCACTGCCAAGCCCACCAATAAACCATGTCCCTCAGTGACTCATCTGCAGGTCTTTCAAATACCTCGAGGGCTGGTGAATCCACTACTTCCCTGGGTTACCTGTTTCAGTACTCAACAATTCCTTCCAATTAGGAAGAAATTTTTCCTAATTTCCAATCTAAACCCCCCCCCCCCCCCCCCCCCCCACCACACCAGCCCCTCGCTCTTCTTGNGAAACTTGAGGCCATTTCCTCTTGTCGTGTTGGTAGCTGCCAGGGAGAAGAGGCCGATCCCCACCTGGCTACAACCTCCTTTCAGGCAGTGATAGAGACCAACAAAGTCTCCCCTGAGCCTCCTTTTCTCCAGGCTGAGCCCCCCAGCTCCTCATGAGAGGGCGGTGTGCCCCAGGCTCTTCCCCGACTCCGCTGCCCTTCTCTGGGCACACTCCAGTGCCTCAGTGGAATCACAGAATTGCACTTGCATTCCCTGACTTCCCACTCCTCTCCCAGTTGCACCAGGCTGTGCCTCGGTCAGCGAGGGAGGCGGGTGCCCAGCGGGCAGGGGGTGCTGGCAGTGCCGGGGGTGTCACAGCCGGGCCCTGGCAGCGATCGCACGGTGCCGTCACCGCCAACAGCTGAGGCTGAGCAGCTTAGGCAGCAGGAGAAATCCCCCAGCCTTACAGTAAGTCCTGTGACATGGTATCATTTGACTGAATTAGCTCAAATGACGGGGATATAATTGACCAAACGCTGCGTGGAGCGGTGACTCAGTCTGTGCCCGCAGCACCCGTGCCAGCCGGGCACAGCGGTCCAGGGCCTCCTCAGGGAAATCTGATGGCCGTGCCAGGGGGGATGCTCCATACACGGGCAAAGCTGGGGGAGGAAGGCACTTATGAAACTGATTTCAAAACCAAAAGTGAGTGAGGGTCAGAAACAAGAGCCCGAAGTGAAGAAATATGGTAGGTCAACGAAAATAACAGGGTCAGAAGTTATTTCTGGCATCATATCTGGAGACTGTGTTTGAGCACTGGTGATTAACGTATCAGTTATGCCTGAGTGTGATGCAAGAGGCACTGTGAGTGGTTTGCCTGTGTGTTCAGCTCTCCAGCCTGTCCACTTTGTCCAGACAAAATCCCAACATAAAAGGCTTATTTTGCAAATTAGCCAGCACAGTCATCCCAGGGGTTTATTTATTTTAGGCTGTGGGCCCCAGGGACAGACACACCCTTTAAAATAAAAAAAAAAAAACTACTGCCCTCCTCCATAGGAGTTTCTAACTTTTCTCCCCTTAGCTAACTTCTTTTTCCAAAAGTAGCCAAAAAATTGCAGTACATAATACACTGGCAAGACCAACAATGAAGGAAACCCAAATCTGTCTCTGTTGCGTGTTGGTTTAATGCCGTAGTAGGACCCAGGTCTGTTATTTGGGTGCACAGTGGTTGTGGTGAAGGGGGAAGTGTGAAGTGGAAGAAGGGTTGGTGAGAAGTTTGAGAGGAAAGAGAGTTAGTAACATTCTGAAACACTGTCAGGGAAGTGAAAGCACGAACTGGTAAGCAGTAGTAAAAAGTTGGACTACGAAATGGAAAAATAGAAAATAAAAGGAATTAGAAATTAGAGCATTTTCAAAGAATGAATGGATCAAAAGAGATGGTTGCAGAATATAACTCTGGACCTAACCCTGTACAAATGCATGTCTGTATTTGTAGTGGGGTGGGTGGCAGGGATGAGATACCTGACATGCTTGCAAAACAGCTGGGGCCTTGCAGGATGTGCTGATTTTTTTGCCTTCTTAGAACTGCTTAATAACTATAATTTGAAATAGTCAAGAACACATGATAGTGTGAATCATGGTTCCTGTGGCAAACCTGTGGTAAGAAGTTGTGCCAGCAGTAGTATAACAGTTTATTAGAAGGTGAAAACATGCTTTTCATCCAAAAAAGGGATGTAGCAAAGGCATTCTGAAGACTGAAAGTCCATTAATCAAAAGAATATGTTTCTGTTTGAAAAACAAAAATTCCTTCATGTACCCCAAACATAAATTAATCCACCTACTGCTTTGGGTCATTTCCACTAAACAAAGCTTTTTCTTCTTTAGAGAGACAGAACTAGCAATACTCAATTGTACACCACACCAAAAGTATGTTATTTCTCTAATTGCACAAATATTCCACTAAGTTAAAGAAGGTGGCCTGAAGCACTGAATTTTGCCATTCAACAGCTCATCAAAGGCTTTGAAACCTTTTATAAAGAATAATTTCTGACTGAAGATTTCTGCAGATAGATGTAGAGGGTCACATTCTTAGCTGGTATAAAAATGAGGTAAGTCCAATTAGATTATTCTAATTTATGATCTTGAGACATTTTTGAGATAGTATCCTAATTGAAGCTTGCGATATTTTTCCATTAAAAGCTTTCCTCCCATGAGACTTACAAAGTGATACATTTTTACTTTTTTACTTTTTATTTTTTACTTAAAAATCAATTATTTTACTACTTTTAATTTTCCATCTTAACAAACTAAAAGTATGAGATTCTTAATAGGTGAATCAAAGGTTCTATTTCTCACTAAAGGCCTGGGTAAAAGAGCCAAATACCAGGTCTTTCAAGATAGTTGAAACTTGAGATATTTTCCCTTAAAAGCTTCTAAGATTTTTTTGAGAAACAGTATTAAGAATGTATACACTCGTTTTTCCTGTCTGAAAAACTGTGTTGTCTGCTCTGTCAGAATGTTTTTGTAACAATTCCTGGATTGCATTTCCTGATGACATAGAAAAAAAAATTGCAACTTTCTGTTTTAAGTTGCAATCTTTCTCTTGCCTTGAGGAGTTGAAAATAGGTTCTCTACCCTATGTAGGTATGCAGAAGAGTTTGAATGTCAACTGCCGCCAAGTTTTCAGCCATAGGAGCTAAGGCATAGGCAAGGATTTAAATCTGACTTCTGTATGAGGATTCCATCATTTGATGAATAGTAATAGGCAAACTGGTGGACTAAATCCAGTTTGATTTATGAATTTTAGCCCCAATCCCTGCTCTGAGATGTCAGGTTTTGGACCGGATTTTATCAGAGGGTTTGCAAATGAAGTTGTTGCATTGCTGCTTAGTGAACTGTGGGGCATTTATTTGTCCACCATCATATAAACCCTATATTTGATGGCTATTCAAACAGAAGTCCAGAGGACTGGCTTCCCCACAGCCTTAATCAGCCTACATGGGTCCATTTTACACTAGTGCATTGTTTCATTGGGAGATACAAGTCAAATCACAATGATATCTAAAATCTCCATTTTCTGACCATAGCTTAAAAATAGAAGAATCCAATCCACCTTTTTGAATAAAGAATTCTTGCTCAAAATGGCTGAGTTTTAACCATAACTGCAGCATTTAACCTCTGAAGAGGAAGGAATAGCCTTGCTACTGAGATGCTATGAGGAGTAGGTTTGCTGTTATTCTTGTTTAACAGAGCTCTCATGCAATGCTTTCGGTCCCAGAGGATTTTCTTTCTATGTTGTTCTGTGTCTTTCCCCCAAAGGTCTGAGCACCCTCCAACAATGAGCTGTGTTTTCTGCCTGCCAGAATTGTGGGTAGCAAATCACAGCCCATATAGTCCACCCAGAGAAAAAGAAGCAGAGCCTAGACAGGTCAAAATATGTAAGGCTTTACCAAAATCACTCAATATATATTGAGTGGAGGCCTGAGCTGCCATCAACAGCACAGCACAGCTTGTACTGCTTTGGGAAGGAAAGAGCTACAACAGTTTAAAAATCCTGGTTCCCTTGTGGTCAGAAATGGTATGCTGGGATTGAGCTAGTGTCAACCACATTCAAACATAACTGTGGCTGGAATGGCTTGAATTCTAATGTGGACAGTACCAAAATTAGAAAATACTTGGGAGAAGCTGCATGTAAATGTGCATAAGGGAATATAAATGACTGGCACCAGTGTCACTTTCACTTTGTTATTAAAAGCAGCCTCAATAGTTTGAAAGCAAACAGGATTCAGAGAAGTGGAACTGGCTGCTGCTTTTAGCACAAGGACAGAGACCCTCTAATTTTAACTCTTCATGAATGTAGCATTTGAGCAATTAGACTTATGTAGCAGGGAAGAATCTCCCCATTCTCTGAACACAGGCTGCTCCAGCTGAGATGGTGTCACGCTCTGGTTTGGAAACAGTCACGTTTCTCCACACCCATTCCTAGACAATAGACAATTTCTCCCTTATGACATTTTTTTTTCCACTGGGAGCAAAGCTCTTCAGTAATTGCAGAACACAGTGTAGGTGAGGGTCACTCCTCAGCTGTAAGTTAAAGGTCATTGTCATCTACCAGAGGGCAGTGGACCAGCAGCCATGTGTTTGCAAGATCATGGTGTATCCTGGTGGGATGCTTTCTCTCCCAAGACAAGTTGCCAGAACCATTTGGTGAGTTGTAGCCTTCTTAGCTTGCTGCCTAAAGCCCGAGCCCAAGGCAGGGGAACACACCACAGGACTATCACATTCCCTGCAGAGAGGCTGATCCTGCTGGAACTGACAGATCAACATCAAGCTTAGGTGATTACAAAAGCAGGGGCTGTATCACTGTATCACCTTCACTTGCTGCAGTTGTTTTCCAGTGTTGATGAACACGCTGTAATGTCCATTTTTACACAAAATAATACCACTTGCCTTTCACAGCAGGACTACATACCTCTCAGCAAAATGTGCTGCTATTTGTCTATGACATTTTTAGCAGGGTGTTAATAAGTGTGCAGGTTGGCCTTGTCACTGCTTCTGAAATGAATTAAGGTTTCTTTTGTCAAACCTTTTAATAGACTTTTGGATTGGAAAAGTGCTGAGATGGTCACAGGATCGCATGACTCAGAGGGCTACTGAGATTTAAAAGTATTTTAAAAGTTTAAAACAATAAAAATAGCTCTACTGTGTCATTTTTAATAGATATAAATGCGTGTTACACAATTCAGACCCAGAAACTCCTTTCAGTAATGAACAAAGATCATCATCATAGCTGACATTTCTGAAATGTTTGAAAAGTAAGTTCAAGGTCATGTTTGAATGCAAACATGTTACACACAGTAACTATCTTGAGTTTGTTATATTTACTGGTACAAAGTATTCAGAGAGACATGCATCAAGTAAACTAATGGTCTATTACTGAGCAAAGTTTAACATCAAGCAATGTGCTATGAATTTTAAAACATTTTTTAATGTCAGACACAGAAACTGTAATGAGAAAAGTATCTTGATTACAAAAGATTTACGAAAGGGGAGAAGAGGGAAAGGGGGAAGGAGAGCAGAGGGAAAATTTCTTTAAAAAGCAAAACACAACAAGACAACCTTTTCTAAAAGGATAGCATTTAGATCCTGCTGTGAGCTAACAGGGTGAGATCTATGGAAGTGAATTAAACTGTGTTATGCATATTAATATCTGAAATTTCCCAAGGCAGGTGAAACTCTTTCCTGTTCATTTCCAAGCTTGTATGTTCTGACCCAGTGTCAAACTGAAACTGGAAGGCTGAAAGTGTTCTTGGCCTCTCCAGGAGACCTCTGTGAGTAATGCACAGGCCTCATCTCCTGACACAGAATCCCTCTGCTGGAGGCAGTTTCAGTATTAATCAGTCTGTCCGTCGCTAGGGGCTACAACCTGCTACCAAAACCCTCGGCCTTCTCCCTGATTCATTGCAGTCCTTGCTCTAATTTTACAGGGGTTTAATTTAAGCAATGTAATTGCCTCCAAGATTTTTTTTTAAGAAAAAGTTTTTTGGCCAAAAATATGTATTGATCCCATGATTTTTTCCTACTACTTCTTTCATATTTGTGCTAAAATCTTGGCTTGCCTGTTTTTTTAAAATCCCTGGAAAAGCATTTCAGGGATTTCCATGTTTTTCCCTGGAAAAACATGTCACAGTGGGGACAAATCCTGGAGAATTGTCCAGGAACACCCATTAATATCTATGCTGGTGGCACAGCCAGACATGCCAGTAAAGTGAATGGGAATTGGGTTCAGGGCCATATTTCTTCAAGGCGTCTCTGGAGGCAAAGCAACCACATGGATTTCATCACTTCATAGTGGCATGGCCTCAACACGCAAAATTATCAGGGGTGAAAATCCCTAAAAATAAAAGAAAATCAAATTAAGTGCTAAACCAAAATGGCATTACTGTGGCTGTTAGAGATAAGGACAAGGGATAAGATTCAGACCTGAATGGCTAAACCACACCAGAAAAATTAGGGATGTGATTTAGATGGCTCTACAAATTGAGCTCAGCAGGGAAGAGCAAATGCAGCTGTAGGATCCAGTAGCTCCATGAAGGAATTAGACAAAATGTTAAGTCCCAGCAAATAATCTTGAAAGGTGTGATTCAGCAAAGCATATCACCACTGTTCAGATATTTTCCTTGGCCAGGCACAGGCTGCCAAGAGGCAACCTATAGAAATCGCAGAGAAAGGTGCTAACCTCCAAATAAAGAGAGAAGTATATTTGCTGCCTAAGAGATGTAATTGGCATTTGATGCAATTAATATTTTTCACCCACTGAGTGCCCATCTAGTGAAAGCATCTATTTCTGGATTGTTACTATCTTCATTATTTCCAAAGCCCTGGGAATGACCACTACAGTCACTGTAACAGTCCTCAGCCTTCTTCCTGTGACAATTTTCATTGGCAGATCTCAACATGCTCTACAAGAGAAGTCAAAATCATTAACCTCATCTTACAAACAGGATAAATAAGGCACAAGAGGGACAGAGGGGGCAAGTTCTCTCCCGAGGTCAGACAAGGACTCAAACACAAGCCTGCACAGTCCCAGGCCAGGGATCAGCTGTGTGGGTTCCCAAACCATTCCCTCTGCTCATCTGTGTTCGGTCTCTGGTGGTTTTTTAAGGTCTATACACATAAATGTGGCCCTGATAGAGAACTGGCGGAGTTTAGGATAGATCATTGACATTGTTTGACTCCTGTCACATTCAAATATTTTTTTTCTCCACCCAGAATTACTTTAGAGACAAACAAATTTTAATAACTCTAGAAGCACCTGTGTCTACTTAAAACCATTTCCTTATGCAAAGCCACTCCCAAACATAGTGGCATATATTACATTTTTTAAGCAGGGCATTGAAGTCAGTGATTGTGACTGGAATTTATCTGTAAAGATATTGCAATAGTTGGAGGTGCTGGAAAAGCCTTTTTAAAATTCCACTTACTGGAACTATGGGAAAAGAATGTAATTTATATCAGATTTTTTTAAAAATACAATTCTATCCCTAGTTTATGAAATAAAACTAGGAAAATGTTAACTTAGGAGCCTTGAAAATAGGTATTAATTAAAGGATTCCAGTATATTTGCAGTTTTGCTTATTTGTATACTTTTTATAAGACTTCCTGTTTCAGGAAACCTTGTTTATCATTTTTGATGACTTAAGAGTAGTGACTTTTTAGATCCAGAGAGGAGTTTTTTGCTCTGGTTTCCATATGTCTTATGGGAGACTCATGCAGAATTATGGATCTGGTAGACAAAAGCACGCTGGGAAGAGATTTCCTGAGGACAAGATGTTTATGGTGACTGAAAGGGTTGACTGAAAGGTGCAGGGCTTTCATTAACCTGTGTCCAGATTTCTGTGTCTAACTCTGGTAACAAACCTACCAAGCAGCTCTGGGAGACAAAGCAAGGGGGCAGGGAGGGGGCTGGGGCCCAAGGCAAGGCGCTAATGGAGGCATGTCTCAGTTTTGAACAGTTACTCACTGATTTCTCAGCGACAGAAGGCTAAACTCTAAGCCAGGAGACAACTCTTTTGAAAACCCGTGGCCTAACTGGTAATTCTTAAATATAATCCCCAGTTCTGTGCCTCTGGAAAGCTGTTTCTCTTATGCTTCACACACAGAGAGGAGCATATCAATACACTCTTCAGAGGAGATGGATGGAGAGCTTAATTCACTTTGCAAATCTATGGAAGCAACACTTTAGCACTTTGGCACAAACTGCCTCTGACATTGAAAATTAGTAAAGAAAAGAAGTGGTGAAAATGTCAGGAGCAGGAGGACTTCATTTTTCTCTTGTTTAAAATGTCATCTGTTATCTGCAATCAATGCAAGGAGACAACTTCCCATACCATAATGATTTACAGTATGTTTATAGGCACAGATAGAAGTAATCGCAGGGTTAGGCAAGTGTCTCTTGGTGAATTCTTCAAGCGTCAGAAGTGCTTAGTTCTGCAGTTCCCCCTTCCCAGGAATGCAGGGGAGATCAGCACAGAGAGCTGTGCAATTCCTGCCTCTCCATACCCAAACCATAAAATCTGCAGCCTATCTGGCTTCAGCTCTGTATAAACATACCCCATGATCACATGCCTGTGACTTTAAATAAAATGTTGTCTTTGCCTCTGAAGAAAAGGCAATAAATATTTTTCACTCTTTTCATATCTAAACAAATGCCTACGAAAGGAAGTACATTCATAGTCTTGGTGCTAGATTTAATGTTTTAAGCTTTCCATTGTTTGGAATTTCCTGTTTAATGCCTTCAAAAAAAAAAAATTCCATTACTGATTTTCATCCTTTCCCAGTGAAAACTCATTGTCCAAATCTTTTAAATGGTGCTGAGATGAATGAGTCCAAGTTTATTCATTTCCTTTGTGTCCACCAGAATTTGGGATACTGCTGGATACAATATCTCCTTTGCCCCCAGAATTCCTGTTTAATATTCCTTAGCAACAGAACCTTGGATGTCTTGCTGGCTTTTGTAGCCATACAGCTCCACAGACATCACGTGCTCTTTTCCACCCGATACTCCATGTGAAGCAGGGAAGTGTTAAACTCCCAGTTTATGGATGGCAAATTAAAATAAAAACATCTTGATACATAATATTTCTGAGAAGTTTTAATCTGAAGCTCAGAGCACAGAGACAGAGCAAGGAAAGAGTGTCAGGGTTTCACATCTTGGGCCGGAGCCACAGTAACTTATTTGTCTTTCCTGTCAGCATGTGAGTGATGGCTTTTAATAAATAAAATAATTCCTGCATCTCATGGCCACTCCCCGTCACATTAGCACGGTGGTTTCCCAGAGGAATCACTCATACCATCCCCACAGCAGCTGCTACCAAACTCCACCTCCTACAACAGGGAGAGGCATGGTGTTTGTCTCATGTTCAAAATTAGAGCTGGTTAAAAATTTTCAGTTGTTTGTTTGGTTTCTTTTTAAATAAAGATGCTCTATGTTCTTGCAATTTCTATTTCTTGCAAAAGTTCAATTTCAGTTCTTTCCATGAAAAAGCTGAAGAAAGCTTTTCATCTTTTTCCTTCTGAAAGCACTGAAAACATTCCAAACCCAAATCAGCTAAAGGTTTTAAGTCCAAGTCTTACACACTTACAGGTATTCTAACCATTCTTTTTCTAACAAGCTCCTGCTCAGAGGCTGTCCTCTCTCCCATAACACCCCCAAAAACTGGTATATTGTGAGTCTTACAGGGCATAGAGTAGGTTAGATCATGGGTTAATTTATTTAAGTAGCTCCATTTTACACACCCTGTAGTTCCCCTAAAAATGAAACATATGCTTTGGCCCTTGGCATTTTCACAGTGCTCACTTGCCAACTCAATATTTATCTTTTCCCAGGTCTGCTACTTGCTTGGAGGGTGACCTTGAACAAACACCTTCATTTGTCCATATTTTACCACCATTTCCTCTTTTTCTGTTTTCAGGAGCTTCAGAGCAAGCATTAGCCAATAAAGAGACAATCTGATTTTTGAGTCTAAGAAAACTACCGTAGTAAAGCAAAAAAGTATATTCATATTATTCAGGGAAAATAATATGAGTAATAAATAGTAAATAAATGGCATGACCTGAGTTATAAATTGCAAGGTCCTGCCCTCTGCTTATTTTACTACTCCATGCTGCTTTTGAACAGATTCTCAAATATCCTCCCAAAATAGAACATATAAACACAACTCACAAAACTCAGAAAGAAAAAAGAATATAAGCTCATACAATATAAAAATAAGGGTTAATTCACAACTATAGATAGCATTTTCCACTCTGTATGCACAGTACTCAGCATATACTCACTAATAAAATCTAACTTGATGCTTTATGGCAGTAGTGATGTTCCTAGAAATCCTTAGTATAGTAACATTTTGGAAAACAACCCTCTAAGTGAGGGGATCAGTCATTTTCCTTCTGCAACAGTAAAAGCTTCAGGATTTCAAATGGATAAACACTCTGCAATTTGAGCTTTGTGAGTCATACTTAACAAGGCAGATGTGTGCCAAGAATTAGCAGTCCATAATGCATGGGTTTTCCTTGTCTCTGACTAAATTACTTAAGACAGAGCAGGCAGAAAATGCAAAGACTTGCACAGCAATTCCTTTCTCTTTGTCCCAGGACGCAGAGGTCACTCTGCTGATGGCTGCATGGAGAAGGCTGCAGTGAAAGAGAGGAGCCATTCACACATGACGTTGCAAACAGGGGTCCGGAGCCTTCCTGACACAGGGACAAGGATGAGCCCTGGGGCAGCTTGAAATGGACTGTTAGGTCAGACTGAACACTAAGCCTGTGAATCACTGCTTCTGTGAACCCTGTTCTGATACAGAGTTTCTTTGAAGTCAACAGCTGGTATGAAAAAAAAATTAAGTTAATAGGATTACTCACCTGCGTAAAAGCCATATTCATCTGAAGGAGAGAAATAAAGCTGTGCACACAGCAGAGGAACATCCTTTTGCTCCATTACAATCATTCCTGGCTCTTTCAAAACCATGCTTCACATTTTGCTTTACCTCTTTGTCACCTTCGTTTCATCCTTGATCCCGAACTTTTCTCAGCTCCTATTTTTCCTGCATCTATTAATCTGCTTCAGACACTCCCTGTGACTGTCACCTTTGTTTAAATTCTCATGTATATCACTCTCCCCTCACCTTGACTACTGCTCTTCCTTTTTCTACAACATCCATAAACTCCAGCACACAGCATTTGTAAAATAATGCTGTCTGACTTCTACAATATTCAGGAAGCTCAGCTCATCCTACTCTCAAATAATTCCACATACCTCTGTATCAATTTCAAATTGCCTGTCCCACTGCACACCTATTGCTTAGTTTAGAATTTTCATTCCCATATTGTGACCCATTTCCTTCCTCAATACATTTTTTAATGGAAAGTCACTATTGTTGAGTCAATTCAGTTCCACCCAGAACAGCTTCTCTGTTTGTTACTCCCTCACTGAATTTTAGAGCCAAATTCATATGTCCTGTAGTATCTCTTTTGAAGTCAGTGGAACTGTGTCCATTTGCTACTATTTTGCCTCATAGGGTTAAATCTGGCATGCTTAAATGTTCCTTAAATGACAGAAAAAGGAAGAACATACCCTCGATTTCTCTTTCCGAAATTCTGTATTTATTTGGTAAAAAGCTACTACTTACTCTATCAAATGCTTTTATATATATATATATATATATATATAAAATAGTTGATATGAAATCAAATTGCCCTGTATCTCTGCTCCTGTAAATCCCTGTGCTATCTTTGACTATATGGTATGTCTTAATCATGGAATCACAGCTGAATACTAAATATTTAAATATTTGTACATGTAAGCCCCAAGGAATGCTAAAATTCTTTTTTCCTTTTCAACTAGGCATGCTATTAATTAATGCATAGCAAAATGATTAAAAGCATTTTTCAAATAATGAACAATACAGAGACAGACGAGTTAATTGATTGATTGGTGTATGAGCAGGGTCCTAATGGATTAGCATTTGCATATTAACACAGATCCAATCTCTCTCTCTCTTAATGAGCTGCTTGCCGCATTTTGTCTTCTTTTAAGCAGCAGTGAGCATGATAAAACAAACCCACTGAATTGCTCTCTCTCAAGAGACCAAAAGACAAACTTTAAAAGAGGCCTTTCTCCAGTGCTGATTTATAGGAGTCCTCTGCACATCCATTTGGTAGGTACGCGGGGACAGTCACTCTTTATCTCAAGTTACTCATGAAAGGAGCCACCCTGAAAACCACGGAAATTTAAAACTACTGCTTATAAGATGCTTATAACACAATTTTCCCCACAGTGATCTGGCATTTGCCACAGCTGGTTTTGCTGTACGAGAAGATGGAGTGGGATGTCAGGGCCAGCTCATTCCATCTGTGGTCTTTCCATTGCCATTGGCAGCTGGACTGTGCACATCCATCTGATTCAGCAGTTCACAGGCAAAGGATCTGAATAATTCCAGGTAGGTAGATGGTAATTTTTAGTCACTGGACTCACTGAGAAGGATTTCAAACCTTCCAGCGTCTCCCATGCTCAAGGGCTACATGTAGGCAGTGTGATGAAGATAAAAGCAGTGAATGCATCTCCCACCATGAGCATGACCACAATAACATGGCAAATCTGTTGTCTTGTTTATTCAAGCATAACTAAAAAGAAAACAAAAGAAAAAAATCCCAGGCTGATTTGGTGGTACACAAACCCTAAGTATTGGTGTCACCAGGTAAATCCATGTGACTTTGGGTGCAATACTGTGCATGGTAGGACACAGAAGTCTCCTTGACGCCATCCATACCTACCAGTGTGTACATACCTGTGACCATGTGTTGTAGCCAAGTTATCTGGCAGTCTGAGCGAGTTCTGGGGCCCAAGTTCACATCACAATATGGAACTGCACTGTGCCATATAAGAAAATGCTTGAAGCCAGCTCAGAGATCTGTAACATACCCCTGGTTTGAGCCCTGTAGACATGCCCTTTGAGTTCTTGGCCAACAGCCTTGATTAGAGTCACTTGGCATAGCTATGCTGCAGCCATTTCCCTGTTTACATAGGATGAGGATCTGGTGCATGATGTACTTTGGCCATGGAGTACAGCTCTGCCTTCTGCTCAGCTGGCTGGCTGTGAAGACGGCGGTCGCTGGGTTTTGAACTTGGCACTCAGGGTTGGGCTGGGTGACACTGCAAAGCCTCCTCACTCAGGCAATTTTCCAAAGTTTACAGGAAACCCGTGTGACCTCCTGCTACCTGATTTTCTCTGATTGTTTCACTTAACTCTGATGGCCGCTGGGATCAGTGTTTACTGTGGGTGCTCAGAAAGACTCAACCACATCCTAGAGCAGCTGGTGCACCAGCAGTGAAGGGGACACCAGCACCCAGGCACTGATGGGACATGCTGTCTTCAGGGGGGATTGCCATACAATGAACCAGAGGCAGATTTTGGATGTCTGTATTCAGAGATGTCTGTATTAAGGGACTCTGCTGCTGTCTTGATTGACATGGTTCATAAGATGTCAAGGGTATTTCCATCAGGGAAATACAGACACAGTTTAAAGCAGCCTTTAGAAAATAGACTCATTTATGGATCCCACATAGAATGGTTTTAAGTCCCTATTTGAGTAAGCCAGATAATTAGTCCACTTATGGAGGGTTTTTTTACTGTTTGTCTCAAGTGGATAGTCTTAAATGACTTGTAATCTTATTTATATTAGTTTAACACTGAAGGTGGGACTGATCTTTTTTTTTGATTCTGTGGATGCTTTTTTAGATTCCATCAACCTGCTCTAGTCATTTCAACTGTGAAAGAATTTTTTTAAAACTCTAATTACTGTTCTAATTATGTTTATACTATGAATTATTATTACAGGTTGTGTGTTCATCATTAATAAAGTCCATCATTGAACTCTGGAAATCAGTGCTGTAGCATTATGTTACTGTAGTAGTGTCTGGTGGTATCTGCCACATTTTTCACAGAAAAAATATTCCAGGCATGTGTAGCACTCTATCTATCACCTGTCTATTTGGACATGATAAATGCAGCAAAAAACTCCAAAGCAATGACATTGATATGAGTTTTCCATTGACTTCTATCAAACAAGAAATTGACCCAGTTCAGGGACCTGGGCAAGGTCTCTGCTTGTAATAACTACTTTAAGTTGTTTTTTTTTTCTTTTTCCCTATGAAGTTATTATCGCATGGAAAGAAATATAAACAGATCTGATCTCACAGAAATGCCACATATATCCAATATAAAAATTAAAAACAAAAGCAGGAAAACTATCATCTGCAGCCTTCTTTGCTTTCATTTTCTAATCTGCCTAAGGAGCTGCTCAAACAATTGGGACCTTTAAGATTTTGATAAAATCTTGTTTTCCAGGATTCTGCAAAGCTGAAAAAGGCATAACAACTGCGGCCAATATTTGTATACTTTTCTATTCCTCTGTCTCTCTTTGTGTTTGACTTGCTGTAATATAAAATATTTCTGACAGTGCAGTTAGCCAGAAAACCAAAAATAGGAAATACTACTCCAGCTTAGTTTGCTAAGGTGTCAAAAAGGCTGGTGGATAAATTCCCAGAGTGTGTGATGTATCTGTGATTCTGCCACTTCGCAGCCCCTTCCCTCTCCCCTGCCTCCCCCGTGCCTTTACTGCATCTGTGCATAATCAGGGAGAACAGAAACCTTACTTTTATACTGTCTTCTCTCAATATCCTTTGTTCATGCCAAGCAGCAGCTCATGAATGCCAGCTGCTTTGCTCTACCTCTGTCTCACAAAGGTTGTGTTTTTCAGTTCCAAGGGGAGAAACCTATCATTCCCAAACAATTGAAGAGATTTTTATCTGAATATAAATAAACAAAAGCTGTCCCTAGGGAACATGGAAAATGTTTTTCTCTAGAGAAGCAGTTCCTTCACATGCCCCAAGTCCCCAGGGCCGTGCTGCAGCTCCTGCAAAGGTTCACCCTGTAGCCAGTGTTAGATGGAGGGAAAGCACATCTCGGGGTTGAAGAGAGGGATTACAAGGTACCAAGGGCTACTGCACCTCCTGAGGCACCTGGCAGGAGGTGTCTGCAGCTGAGACAAGAATAGGAGGCAAGAAATCCATCCCCCCTGAGCAGTGGGAAACCCAGGATGCTGCCCATCCTCCCCAGGCTGTCACAAAGGATCAGGGCATGAGGGAAAGAACAAAGGGCAGCTAGAGGGATAGCCACACTAGGGTTTGGAGATGGTGGACAGCATATCCCTGGACAGAAGAAGAGGTGTGTAAACTGTGCTCATCCTCACAAAGGTAAACGGCAAAGTGTTTTTGAAGTCCAGCCTAAGAACCTCACCTTTACACAGATGTCTGATAATATCCTCTCCACCCTTAAACTTTTCCTCCAGTCAGTATTAACTCTCCCTGTCTTTATCTTCAACTCACAACCTAATTTTTTGTCTTTCTACTTGACAAGTCTTGTTTTTCATGGTGTCTTTTTGCTCCTGTGAGAACTTTTTCTTCTGCAGAGGATGACAAACCTGCTTTGGTCCACTGCTCTCAGAATTCAGAGGTTATATCAAGGAGAAGGGACCCATAAGATTCATTGAGTTCAACTCCCTGCTACTCACAGGACGATTGTTTCTATGTCTGTTCCCCACTGAGGTTTAAATGATGCCATTCCCTGTTGTGTATCCTGCAAGACACAAGAAGGGGCACGTGCTTTTTAGCTGGTGTGATTTCCCTCCAGGAACAATTACATCTCATAGAATCATAGATTATGCTGAAGGGAAGGGATCCATAAGGATCATCTAATCCAAGTCCTGGCCCTGTGCAGGACACCCCCAGAATTCCACCATGTGCTTGAGAGCATTGTCCAAACGCTTCTTGAACTCTGTCAGGCTCGGTGCTGTGACCACTTCCCTGGGGAGCCTGTTCAGTGCCCAACCACCCTCTGGGTGAAGAATTTCCCTGATATCCAACCTAAACTTTCCCCAACACAACTTCAGACCATTTCCTTGGGTCCTGTCACTGGTCAGCACAGAGAGGAGATCAGAGCCTGCCCCTCTGCTTTCTCTTGTGAGGATGTTGAAGACTGCAGTGAGGTCTCCCCTCAGTCTCCTCTTCTCCAGGCTGAGCAAGGCAAGTGTCCTCAGCCGCTCCTCTTTTCAGTTGCATTCTGCAGCCAAAGAAATTCAGAATGAAAAACTATGTAGGCATGAATAAGCAAAGTTTTACTGAATTAAATTTTATATTCACTCTGAGGTAGTCTAGGCCAGAAGGTACTAAACACTTGGGGAACCTCTGTTAAACATATTTAATGCAAATGTATGAGTTTTATCCTATCCTCTAATTAGAAACATAATTACATCCACAGGCCATGGGTCACAATTTGTGTAATTTCTTCTCACAGTGAAGCATTCAGTACATTTGCAATAGATATTGTGCCTGAATCTTTCAAGTGAAAAAAATGCTTTCCCAGCATATTCACTGAAAAGAAGGCAGGGCCATAAGCAATATAATCATGCAACATCCAATAGCATCATTGCAGATGGGAAATAGGAGTTATTAAATAAGATTCAGAAATGGGTGACACAATTGTCAACAACTTGTTCTTGCAGGGAACATTCACAGCTGGTGTAACTGCAGTGATTCCTGCAGTGATACTGACTGAAATGACCTGGAAATGTATCCTTCCAGCATGATGGCCTTCACTTTTGAGGCGATATTTTGCTGTACTTTTATGTACCTCATTGCAGCCTATTTTATCTGACTTGTATCCTCCGTGTCGTGGCATTGTTGTGCCATCAGTTCCTGAGACACATACTCGTCACCTCAAAATGCTCATCAAAACTCTGCTTCTTTGTGAGAAACAAACTGAATTGCCAGCAATGGGAACAAACTTGATAAGAGAAGCTGGCCTTTTGCTCCTCTCCTGGTGGTTATATTCTCACAGGTAATATGTCAGGAATAATTAGACAGTTTGGTTTATTTCGCCTCAGCTTTTTTCCCCCCAATAAAATAGAAATAGAAAGCAGTCTGTAAGAAACAGACATTTCAGACAGAACCATTTCACCAAGATGTATGAGGCAGAGAAGTCTTTTATAATGCCAAAAGCGGTTTTAAATGTAAACATTGTTTACATATGAATGTGAACACTCACAGAAATGAAATATGAGAAAGGTGTGATTTGGCTCAAGTGGAACTCCTGAGTTTTCTGTGACTGGCATTTCTCCCTGGGGTAATTTATAAACTAATATTCCCTGTTGCGAGAACATTGGCAGGCTTGCAGAGAGAATAGCTCCAATTTTCACTCTAACATGTCTGGCTCACATCCAGAAATTGTAGAAAGAATTTGACACAAAAGTGAGAAAAAAGGGAAACTCTTATATATACACTATTAATGATACTATTTAAAAAAAAATAAAAAGGCATATTTGGAGCAAACATATATCAAGAAACTACACAGAAAAATAAAGGTTCAGAATATGGATTAGCGAGGTGGATTTTTTTTTATTACAGGCAAATATAATTTATAAATTGTAAAAAAAAAATAAAGAAAACTACATAAATAAGAACACCTTGCTAGCCCACAGCACTAAGTGGACGCTGGAAGCTGCACAGATTCCCTTGTCAAGTGCTGGAATTTTTTGATCTAGGTCAAAGGTTCCATGAGCTACATGAATCAACAGATGTAGCAGGTTTGAAGATGTACACTGAACCTCTTTGGAACTTCTTAAAATAGAGTGACTGCTGAAACAAGATACAGTAGCGTTGCCGGCTGCCTAGACACCGTTCTATTTTAATAAGTGTCATGGATGCTTCGGGGCATATCAAAAATAAATGGCAGTAAGTAGGTAGGAAGCCAAGCGTCTGTGACTTCCAGCAGAATTGCAATGCAAATAAACTCCAGTGAAGTCTTTCACAACCTCTCCAGGGTTATCTCTACACCATTGTTTCCAGTCAACAATTTATAAACTTGGATTTGCTGATTATCCTTGTCTGGACAATAGACTGCAGCTGCTAATGCTTTATATAATGTCAGACCCTGACAAGTGATTAACAGACTAAACTAACTAATTTCACCTTTACGAAGGTACTGCAGTGAGTGTCCTTTAAAAGCTTTGATTTTCTTCTATCGGTTTTTACCTCTGTGCAGTTTCACTGACTTCAAAGAAGATGAATACCATTTATTCTGGAATAAGTGAGAAAAGCAAATTAGGACCAAGGGATTTAAAATGCAGGCAAAAAGAGCCTTCCAAAATCCTGAGTAAGTTGGGTTTCAAAACAAATCTTCATGAATGAGGGGAAGCATCATAATATATCAGGCATTGTCCCCATTTTTTTCAAAAAACAATCACATATTTCAAATAACAAAAATATATTTAGGAATTTATATTCAAGGACTAGACTTGTTTGACAAATTGTATAAAAAATTAGCTTCTTCCTATTATTTTAACTCCATCCATTTTTTTTAATTCTCAAATTGTCTATATAATGGAAAATTGATAAATAATTTATACATGATTGCAGCATGAAAGCATTAAACTCTTAATATATGTAAAAGTACATGTGAAACGGATTTTGGACAAGAAGAAAGCACTAAGAATACCAGAGAAAATTCATACTCTACAGAAAATCTTTAGATAATAGTGAGATGCAATAAGAACATTCAAACCCCCTTGTGGGTTCACATTAACATTGATTTGTTTTTAGTCAGTAAATTGTGAACTGGCGACACCCTGGAGGAGAGTTAAACACGTGGACAGAACTTCTGTGTGGAACATTTTGTTTCCAGCTACGTACATGAAAGGCATTTTTGAGAAGAAAGTTCCTGCAGTCACAGCCTAGCAAAGCAAACTTACTAATTAACTGCAGGCTGCACCACTTGCACTTAGCTACGTGCCCAGGCTGACAACACCGCCTTCAGTGCCGGTTTGCAAACAAATTTAAATATTCAGTGCACAGCTTCTGGGAAAAAGGCCATCTTTCTTCATGCTGTAGCTTTGGGATGTAACATTTATTAGTGACTTATGCTTATTTCCACCGGCTTTGTGATGCCAGGAGAGTTAGCAGCAGGCTGAATCCTCCAGGTGTATACACCCAGTAGGAATGGGGAAGGGAAGGAAGTACCATGAGGGATGGAGCAGAGGGAGGAATGTGGAGATGCCTGTGCAATGTTGGTTGGCAGTATGGCTGTCTGGAAAAACAACATATCCTTTGTGGCAAACTCAGAGGTTTAAAATCTGTTTACACTCTTGTCAGAATGTAAATGATTCCTATTAAAAAGTTCACCAAAAGTAAGTAAAAGCAAAGACTATCCCCACCAAGTGTCTAATAACCACCCTCAATATCTTTTGACCTTCTCTGCGTCTCTTTGTACCAGTTGGCCCTTCCTTTTCTACCAGGCTCAAAACTTTGATTCTCTGCTGAGTGAACTCCCCTTCCCTTGTCCTTTTTTCCTACCTTCCTGGAAAAAAATAATGAATTTTCTTTTTTCTTGGTCCCTCAGCCTGAGGAATAGCTGCACTTAATTTGAGAAGGAAGTGTTGAAAGCTTTTGTCGGACTGTTTATTGTGAACTCTTGGAGATGACTGGCGTCAGCTTTTTGCTGCATCAAGGGCGCATGAACAAAAGTACACTTCTTCAGGCAAATAATGTATTTCTTCCCCTCTTAAAACACTGCTCCTTAAAAAGTTTCCTGCTCAACTTGTAAAAACCTTAGAATAGCAACTTCAACTTGATAGGAAGCATCAAACATTTATATGTGATACCAAAAAAAGAAAGAATAAAGCCAGGTTAGAGTATACACTTCTAGGGAAATCTGACCTTATTACTGGATGAATAGTGTTCATCCACACTTGGGACTGCCATAGTTTAAATCTCTGGACAATGAACAGAAATAATTTACAGACTCACAGCCTCCTTACTAGTTAAGAACAAGTTTTCAGAGATTTTCCTAAAGCTGACCTAAAGTAATCAATTTGCAGTTCCTACTTCATAATATTACTTGTGATTCCTCTAATGCATGTGCCCTCTCCTGCAAATGTATTCCAGCTGGTTTATACTCACCATGACTGCATTCATGCTTTATAATAAAATTTGTGAGGGAGTGTACTGTGATGTTACAATGTGCTTGAAGTGATAAATGAAGTGATCCTGACAGTGTATAAGCTGCAAGACGATACACATATATATATGTGTGTCTATAAATGTTGGGTACCATTATATGCTCTCCTAGACCATGGAGACCATTTCTGCTCCTTAGTGTCTAATATAATTTGACTCCTAATTTCCTCTGCAGAAGGGACTAAGCTGGAAACAAGTCCTACCTCTACCTCTAACACCTCTTGGAAGCATTTGATGCATGAGTTAATTTATTCCATATCATAATTAATCATTTTCTCTCTCACTGTAAATATGTACAATGTCATTTACATTGCACGTGTTCATTTTACCATCAGCATAGTAAGTGGCATTTTCTGTAATTAAGTAGAAATATTACATTAAACAGTTAAGATGCATGTTATAACAGAAGTGAGAAGTGAAACAGAACCAATTTGCTATGAACATGCCAGTGCCTACCAAGAAGATGTTAAGTTCTCCAGTCCACACTTGAATCCACACAACAAAGCAGAGAAATGCACGTAATTGGCACTGCTGACCATGTGGGAGTTTTAGGTGCTCACCTTGAATCAGCTTGAAAAAAACCCACATGATTTTGAGGACAGCAAAAGCCATTATTGTCAGACCACACTGCTATTTATGCTATCCATGGCACAGGTTCATAATGCTGCTTCTGCTCTGTCATGGTCATTACAGACTTCATCAAGAGCATCATCCTTCTATATTCTCTTTAGAGTGATGGTAATCATGATGAAAGGTAGCCAAAAAGGGCAGGAACACCTCTATGAAGATCCTTGATTTGAAAGTACGATAAAAATTTTCATCTTAATAAAAGAATATTAAAATCAATAAAATGGGTGAAAGAATATAATCATATTTGATGATAGGCTGAATTTGATGCTGAAAAATGCTGCAATGAAAATATCTAATCATCAAGCAGGGTTAGTCCAGTTAATTAAAAAAAAACCCAAACAAAACAACCAACCAACCAGACAAAAAAAATTCCAATGGGTCTTCTATCTCATTTTTCCTTTTAATACACACTGAAGAAATCTCTCAAGGGACAGTCTATCATACTAGTAATATACCACACAAAGCTGCCAAGAGAAAACACATTGAATGGCCAACCAATCCCTCTTAAAGAATATTAGACAGATGCACAGAAGAACTGAAATGATCATGTTGGGTTAGATCTGCAGAAGAAAATACTATGGCTCTATCCAAACATTAATGCTGGGTTTGAGATTGGTTGTCACCAGATAACTGAGAAGATGGTAGAAGACCCTTCCAGCAAATATGTGGATATAACTTGTCCCTTCTGTCAGGTATCAGCTGATTGTGTCTGGCAGCACTTGTGGCATTGAGCCCTGGAGCACAAGATTTGATGGCCACTTCAATGAGTTTAATTGCATTGCTTGTATAACTCCAGGTACCACTGTCAGCCATGGGATTATTCAATCTCACTAGGAATCTTCACTGGCCTCACATCCTCTGAGAATGAACTCTACTACCTAATTACACGCTGTAGAAAAACAAATGTTTCCTTATAATGGTTTCCAACTCGCACTTTCTTTTTTCTTGTTGTTATACTATTTATCAGAGAAAAGGAACATATTCATTCTGCCATTTCAATAGCAATCACCATTTCACGTACTTTTGATATGTTTGCTCAATTCCTCTCCTTTCTAAATCAAATCATTTCATCTTTTTAAACTCTCCTCCTTAAAGTTCTTTTTGTTCACTGCCATCATCTTCCTCTGATCACACTAATATATGATGTGCAAATTCAAGACTTGATACTGCAAGATCCTTAGCACTGCTTGTCACTCACCAGATACTTCATTTAAAGCATACAAATACTCCCCCTGCTCTCAGTGGGACTTTTTGTGTAATTTAATAAATGTTGAAGACATTGCTGCTGGATGTTGCCAAATATATGTTTGTGCCTACAACCAAAAAACCACATGCAGTTTTATTAGTCACCCTGGAAGGACAATCTATGTAGCTATTGAATTCAGCAACGTATTCATATGCTTAAAAATAGGCCCTCAGTTAAGCTTTTGCTTCTTCAGATTAATGCCAACGCACATGTGTTTGCTCCCAGAAGACCACACACTTACTACTATCTGAAGGCACTATGACAGCAATCTGCATGGAAACAAAAAGTGATGCTGGGGAAAAAAAATGAAAAGAAAAAAAAGTGAAAAGAAAACTGAATTATGAAACCAAATTACGGCTAAGCACAATGACAATAAATACTTTTAGCCACAGGCAATAAAATATTGCATCATTAATAAAGCTAAGTGGAGAAAAATTTTACTTGTCACTTTCATTTATAACTTAAATTTTATACTTTAGCCTTACATGTTAGCTCAGCGCATTACACATCTCTCAGGCAATTCCCCTCTGGCCCCTGCAATCATGAGTTACTGTGGTTTCAAAAAGTGGTGAACTGGGTAAATGAGAACTGATTTTAAAGGATGAAATAATGGCCTAATTCAAGACTGCAGCAGTCATAAAGGAAAGACACTTGGGACAGGGAAACAGGAAGGAATTAATGATATGGAGGTTAAATCTCCAGGTTCAAATGGATGTGAGAGACAAACCTGAGAGGAACTTTTGGAGCATTTTTAGCTTGGTTGTGAAATTAATCATTCATAGGCTTGCACAGGCTGCCAGTAATAGATACAAATAGTGCTGCTCTTGCCCCTCCCAGTGATCCCAACACCAAGACCATTCCATGTCCTAGCTCATTGAGGCCACTCAAGAGACTGACTAAATTCTAAGAAAAGCCTGAAGAATTAGGTTTAAAGAGTTCTTCATTCTATCACTTGGTTCCAAGAAAAGCCAGGAAGAAACAGTCTCAAATCATCTGCTAGTTATGCAGTGTAAGGAGCTGATGCATCAGTGGTGTTTGTGAAGAAGCACCGTCGCTATATGTTTGCTTTTCTTCAATAGATTTAAATGGGAATAACTCCATTTATGGCCCTAAACAAGTTACGGCTGTTTGGGGTCTTGTCCTGCATATTTGTGGTATATCTCCAATTCAGGCATCAAGGCTGGGGAGATTTACTGGGTGGGAACCCAGTACAGAAAGTTCTTCCCACATGAACTGAATTTTTGAGAGACAGGAAAGAAACAGCAGAAGATAAAACTCCTGGCATTACCAGCTTCACAAGGAAGCAAAAAACTCACGTGCAATCTCAAGGGAAACGGGTGTCAAGGGAGGTAAAAAAGGACTAGTAGGCTAAATGCTAATTCCCTTGAAATCTCCCTTCTACCACCAGAGAAACTAATCATTACTACCAGCTCCTGTCCTTTCAGCTATTTCAAGGATATGGTGTGTCAGCGAAAGGCAGGCATTACTTTTGGTTTTACTGTATGAGTGAGAGAGCAGTGAGATAGATATTTTATTATTTTACTGCACTTATTTCCTTGTTCAATGCTTTTATGTGAGGCCATCTTATGGACACCCTGTTGTAAACTGCAGAGTCATTTATGGTTTATTCCTCTGATATGTTTCATATTGAAGTTGAAAACTCTGTTGTGGTAGACAAAATTCAATCTAAGAAAGTGAGCAGCCTAGAAATAAAAGAGAAGAGAAAAGTAGAGCAGGAAAAGAATCACATCAGCCCAACCTGAATACATGGGTAAAGATTTTGAGGATTTACTATCCAAGGAAGTAAATGGAAATGCCGCTCATGACCTTGGGCTCAGTCCTGGCACCCTGTAACTTCCCTTCCATTTATCCAGTAGCAAAAGAACCTTCAAAAAAACTGTTCCAAAGAAAAGACTGTGCAAGAATCTTTGGAATTCACAAATCCATTGACTAAATTAGTGCTATTAACAGTATTTCTTTATTTGACATTTTTGTGCATACATTTGTACATTAAACAACAGCTGTAATTGTTTCCAGATTCCTATTGATTCCCAGTATCATTACTGCTATTGGACTCAACCATCTTCATTTAATCTCTGATTAAAACACATGAGGGTTCCTCGGATCAGGAAAGACTGATACTGGCAGGCTGGAGATCAAAAGGAAAGATTTATTAGAAAGATAAACAAATGCACTTCTCACCAGTATTCTCTGAAGTTACCCACAATAAAAGAATTTTGTGTTATGTCCTGTGTTAAGAATTACTGCTTGCTACATCGATTAATTCATTTTTGCAGTTAAACTTTTTTCTATAAACAATATTAGAAAGTGTTTCTTATAACCTTATATAGAATATATCTGTTCCTTGCCTCTTACATGCCATAATTGGCATTTTAATGCACTGCCAGGCTGTAAGGAATTAATGCATCACATCATGTAACTATATACTGGGTTCATTCTTCTGCAAAATGTGCATATATTTAATATTAAGCCTATTAAATCTTTTAAATAAAAATTTACATGTACTTCTATATTTTATCTAGGGGCAACTAAATCTCAATTTTATAGATAGATATCTGATTACAAGAAAACTGAACAATTCAGTTACTACCATGTGCTTTCCCATAAGGTTTAATGGGAGATTACCATTGACTTCAATGGGTGTGTATCAAACCATTAGGAAGGTGCATGAAAATTAGATATCTGAGTCACTTACATCTGAATTTGATTGAATTTGAACTTCATAAAACAAAACTTTCCCACTGAAGCCATGGGATTGGGAACACATTTAAATACCAACACATGCACTGGTAGATTTCATGTAATTAAAACCTGTTTGCACAGAAATGTTGTGATCTGTATGTTTAAACACTGCTAACAGGGCCCAGTTTTAGTTAATCTATTGAGTAATTTGTCAGATGCAAAAGCTGCCTTCTGACTTTGCATTTTATTGATTCCTACTGAATTCTTAGAGAACTACAATTCTGCACTCTGAAAATTTGTCCCTATATTTTTCTTATTATTACTTGGGATCAGTTGTAATGATATAAGTTTCTCCATACTGAAGAAACAGGTCTGAGCTACACAGGGTGACTGATCTCAAAAATGGATGCTCCAGATTTCCTGCAGTTTTTTAATCCTCTTGATACAATGCACTGTGATAGAAACTAGCATTTTTTTATAGCATTACTGTACCAGAAAGCAACTCAGTGGATGTCTCACTCATGAATGAATGGCTGACATGTCCTTTTTCACAGTCACTGATTTATGGATCAAACTCTCACTGTTGAGCTGTGGTGATATTCCTGTGTTTACTTTCAACAAACACTTTCCTAAATAATTTTGGCTATAATTATAGACAGGTAGCTGAAGGCAAAAATGAAATGAAATATTAACAAGGATGGGAAAACAAACCAAAACCAAACCAACAAACAAACAAAAATAAAAATGAACAACAACAAAAAAGCAAACCAGGGGAAAGGGAAGAGAAATAACAATTTACTATGAAGATTATCTACTTAATAATCCCAACAGGATATTGTCATAGTGTTGAGTCCAGTCAATGCACCTGTAACTTTTAACATGAAAAACTTCTTTTGGAAACTGAGCAAAATAACTAGTTTTCAAACTCTTTGAGATGTCTCACATATTAGGCTCGTTTAATGTCTGGTCCAGTGGGAACCAAATTTCATCTGGATTTTCCAAGGGCAATAACATCCCTCAGTTCACTTTATCTTATTTTCAGTGTATTTTTGTCTGCATGTCAGCTTTTTAATTGTTTTTAATTTCATTATTTCAGCTCATATTTTCTGTTCTCCAAATGTTTATTTTCTTATGAGTCCCTAATTCAGTATTCTGCCAGCAGATACCTGCTTATCATCTCGCATAACACAGAGGTCTCAAAAAAGCTTTCCTGTGATGCTGAATTATCTGCATCATGACTTACATAATTTTCATCAGATTTCTCTTCACCATCCCAGCATTCACCTAAGCATTTTGCTCCAGCTGTACAAAGTATGTATTGTCCTTTCTTCCTCACTGACTATCAAACTGGAACAGCCAAATGGATTAATCCTGAGCCTATAAATTTGCAAATTATTATCATATAATATCCCTGCAGATTGTTTTCATCACCTCTGTGATTTGCATGCACTTTTCTGTGTATTACTCATTAGACTTCTACAATTCAGGATGCAGAGTCCAGTTTCCCAGGCTTCATGGAGTCAATAGACACCTAGGAAATACAATCCAAGGAAAGTGGGGGCATAGGAGGCCACACGTCTTTTCCTCAAGCAAACATCTAAAATATATTAATTGGTACACACTAAAAATGCCTCTGCCTCCCCATTAACTGCAAAGAGAGCTCACCCACCCACCCAGCTGCAGACATTTATACTGTGGACTTCTAAATTATGTGATGTCTATTCCCTCTTGGTGACCACATCCTTGTTTCTGTCAGAAGTTTTCAGCAATGAAAAGAGTTAATATCACAAAGCAAATAATAAATCATAAAACTCCCCACCTGAATTTTTAAATTGGGAAAAAAAATCTTCCCAGGAAAGTGGTGGAAAGCTATTTGTAATATCAAATGCAAAGATACAGGAAATGTTTCTGTGATTAAAAATATTTATCAATGATAGAGCTTCCCATGGAGCAGTTTCTCATTACTGTCTAAACAAAAATGAGCAAACTAGTCCAAACCCACAAATCTACTATAAATAAGAATGTTCCAAGTTTCTACTCCATATCCTTTTATCACCGTAAGACTGTTATGCTGACATAGCAACTGGAATGAAATAAAGAAACAAAATAACAGAAACTGAAACTACTGTACTGAAGACTGGCTCTATTTTTTTCTATTTATTTGAGAGGGAAGCTTTTATTTAATTGCTAATAATTACCTTTAATTGTCAGATGTAACGAGTATTTTCTATTGCTGGTGTCCCTTGAGGCAATTAAATATAAACACTATTAGAATGAATTCTCTGTCTTTCAGGAATCTTCTGTGAAAAAAATTGTTGGCTTTGATAAGCATACTGTGATTTTTGTGGTTGAAAGCCCTTCAGATTTCTCAGGCCACCTCTCTGCTTTGGATCCTAAAAGAAAAAAAGGTCTTAAATCAGGCAAAATGCTAAATGAAGAAACCAATGTAGAGAATGTCTTTAGCTTTAAAGCACATATTTTTTTAAAAATAGAAATTATTTCCCTGCCCAAAATAAAAGGAAACATGAATAAACATTTTACTTCATGTCTTTTCTTGGAAAAGTTCATTCCCATGCCCAAAACAGTACAAATAGTGGTGGTCATCTCACTACAGTGAAAATAGTTAAGCAATATGCAGAAGTAATATGTTCTTATTTATAGTAGTACTGAGATGGTAATCATTCCAGTAGCCCAGTAATATTCCAGGAGTACTTATTCCTGACAAACTTTTGACTCAAGCTGGAGTTAAAGCAAGTTGCAGCAGCGCTTTTTTGTTTGTGCAGTTTAACATGCATTCAACTACTCCAGCTGAAAAAGTTGTGATTGAAGTTTCTTTGGGGCTCCAAAGCCAGGCAGCATTATCTCAGCGATGGATTTGATACACTCTTCTGGTGCTGCAATAGGAACTAATAAGGTTGTTCAGTTCTGTAGTGAGAAAACCATGTAAGGGTCATCTGTGTGCAATCAAAATAAACAAGGAGTGAGTTGTCATGCTGAAATTACCTTCCTTGGAGAGGATAAAAACGTGTTAAGAGATCAGTAGAACAACATCTTTTAGACACTACTACAATCTCCTTTGAAAAAGTTGTAGTGATGGAGCAGCTGAGAGATGTCTCAGGAAGGTAAAAAAATCTTCCAGATACAAGGAAGGTGAAATGTAAAACAAAGCAAGAGAAGAGAAGCAATTACTGAAACCACAGTGAAAACCACAAAAAAAAAAACCCTTAATGTCTACCCAAAAGAATTTATTCTCAGTAAGTTTTTGACCTCGCATAAGGGTTTGTCTTTGTATGTAAGAATCTGTTCTTACATAGAATAATAGCAATCACAGCAGGTAATCCGAAGAGGAAAATTCTAGGAGATAATTTTCTGTTACAGGAATTAAAAGATTAAGCACCTTCACTCGGTGAGTGTTGTTAATGTTCCTGTGCAGCAGAATGACCCATCCTTAACAAATACTATGGTTGCTCTCTGTTTCCCTTTCTGAGCACTCATCTCTGCTGCTTGGACCTTCATTAATTAATAATGGATAGCCTAGAAACCACAGCAGTCTCCCTAACAAAGACAAGACGGTCCAAGCAAGATATAAACCAAAATATTCACATGGTAGAGATGGTAGGTCTGGTTTCATTTCTCTGTGGGCCAAGGCACACAAACCTGCCTACCCTGAGCTAGTCCCCTAAGTCCAAGCACAGGTGTGGTGTGCTCAAAAGCAGCATACTATGGCACTATGCCTGAGCAAAGCTCCATCAGGAGCAGAAAGGAAGAATATAAATAACTTATGACAATATCAGGAGTCCTTTACCTGACCAAACTCTGTAAAAATGTATTAATGAAAGTAAGAATAGGGACCAGTGTCTTTTACTAGATACATGCAAAGTGCTACTGAACCTCTCCAAAATAAAGAGATCTCTAATGACACCTATTGTGTTTTATTCTCTTCCATTTAAATAATAACCAAGAGCCTCTTACCAAAATGCTTGACCACCCTGATGCACCATTAGCAACAGAAATAAATCACAGCAACATTAAACATCTCATCAAGACCTCGGCCAACCTACCAATTACTTTTCTATCCTTTTATTCCCTAGAAAGCTTCCACTCAGTTTCTGTCCACCCAGTTTCCTTAGCCATTCTTGAGAGTCCCTGAGGAACTGTGATGGAGCTATGGAGGACTGAAGGCATTGACAGAAACCTGGTACAGTCTGTTAGAGGTTCTTGTCAACGCAGACACATGAAGCAGCACAGAGCTACGCATTTTTTGGGCAGGTCAGATAAGGCAGCAATAATTGACTTTGCAGCTGTGTAAAGCAACTACTGTCTTGTACTTTGACTTTCTCTGGATAAAGGGAAGTCCTGCCCATTACATATGATTTTCTGTTTCCCTCTCAAGGCCTTCCTCAAGAGCACCAGGCAAAAAACTACTACCTCTGAATCATAGATATCGGACAAAGAGATTAGTTCCCTCCCGGACAGTCAGGGCAGAAAACACAGCACTATGAGTCTTCTCCAGTTCTTCTTCCAGTCCATGGCTGAGGTCTCTCACCACTGGCACAAAGTCCACAGAGGATTTGCTCTATGGTAGCAAATATGCAAGGGCACATCTCTGCCTCTGTGACTTTTACACAGCCAGTGGACAAGTGCCAGCCAACAGACCTCTCTGGAGTACTCTGGCTGCTCACACAGCTTCACTCTCACCCCACTGACACAACCTCAGAAGGATCTATAAATAACCAAAAGAATTCAGTCAGTGCTGAAATAAACACAAGGGGCCAGATTGTATTGGTGTTACTGAGACGAGGAATGTGTTTGGGCTCTTGGTGTTCATCTCACAACCAGATTGCAGCAATGTGCAGATGTCTGTAACACACTGACCTAGCACACCATGGAGATAGAAATCAGCCACTGTGTCATCTGTCCTTACACTTGGTAAACAACAAAACCAAAGATGTATTCCCTAGTACTTCCTGTTAACAGTGCCTTCTGACCCAGTTTCCCTGAAAATGAGAAGCAGCATTTAATTGCTATGGCAACTTCCTCTTCTTCCACTTGGATTCATCTACTCTGAAGACCATGCAGCTAAACCATCAGCTTGACCTTCAGTACTTTGGCCAGCAATATACACTGCCTCTCTAGCTGTTCTTGCATCATTGTTTTGATAAAGAGGATCCAGAGACAGAATGGTTGACTTTCCTGCAAAGCATGCCTGGATAAAATAAAATAAAAAAAATTTTGCTTCATATTCCCTCTGTTCAAACAATGCCTTCAGCCACAGAGGGGGTGACATTCCTGAGAACAATGACATCTATTCAAATTTGTAAAGCAATCATTTGATAGACATGCTGCCTCCTGCACAATAACTTCACTGAATGAGCTGTTAGCTTATCTAGCTTCTGCACTTTGAAGTATACAGCTTGAGAAAGTCAAGCACATACCAGCAGTCCTAGACTCCAGTTTATTAGCTTGAGAAATGTTTTCAGTTTCACACTGAAAAAACCAAAAATGTGACAGCTCATTTTATTTGCTCAGCTTTTGCTGATTGACAGAAGTGAGAGTGAGCACTAATTCACTGTGCAGTTATGAGGACACCAGCAGAGAGTGATGAATTTCTAAGAATCATCTTTCTTAGACCATGTTACATAATCTTACTCTTTGCTGTATTCACAGTTGACATCCTACAACACTTAATCCTATGGAGGATGTCACCTAACGTGGATTCATTGAGTACATTTGTAAAGAGATACGTGCACAAGGTACTTGTCTCTATACACTTAGGCCTGGAGCCGATGTTGATGCCACCAGAAATTATTTTATCAAGTAAATCAGTCATTCGGATATTACCGGCTCTGGAATATTTTCAGCCAGAAAGGACAATTCACAAAAAAAAGTAGAGTAAACAAGTAAATACTAAAAAATGTTTCCAAGTTACCCAGAAGGTACTACCTTATCTTAAGTAGGGAAAAGAGGGAATGACCACAAAAGACAGACCTTAGCTGATCCTGACCTGGGAAGGAAGATGGTTTTTTGAGAACACACTCTGTCAAAACCAGCACACACCATAGACTGTAGCCTACACTTCAGCTAAAAAGAGAGTTATAATATTTAACAAAATATAAATGATGGGATTCAATAGCATTGCCAGATCGCACCTATTTTGATTTTAAACTTGGAATAGTTTGCAGTGTTTGCTAATTTTTGAACTTTGTGGAGCCTGCTTTTTTAATAGAGCTGTAGTTCAATTCATTACAAGATTTCAATGCTGTTTTTTAACAAAAGCCATGACTGCCGACACCATAGAAGTATTCATACTGAAAGGGAGATATTATGTCTGTTTAGATCATCAGGAGCACTCAAAAGGATTTACAAACACAACAAATGAGTTAACAAACTGTACATAAAATGTTGCTCTTGGATTTGCAGAGATTCCAAACCAATTTCCATCATGTGAACACTGCAGCTTAAGAAGAATACAAAGATAGAAAGATATATCCTGTCCCGTACTCTGTAGAGCATTTCTTAAGCATTTCTTCAAAAATCTCATTCCTTATCAGCAATGGAATACTAATTTATAGTATTTTAGAACAGACAATGGAAAACAGTCATGACTATATTGCGACTCAGATACTGTTTGCAATGCACCATTTAACCAAATGATAATAATAATAATAATAAAAATATTCAATATGAGGTGATAATTTGAGTCAATTTTAACATTTCTTCTATTTGGCATGGAAAAAGACAGGAATATCTTTATTTTAACTACAGCAGTGGAACAAATATTCTTATGTTGTGATGAAAATACAGGTGTACCAGTGATCTCAGATGATTAGGGCTATGCACAAACATCCTCAAGTCAGCAAGTGGAAGAGAAAATTTGGAAATGCCTTGTATTGTTTCACGCAGTGACATAGATTTTCAAAGGTTTGATGTTTTTTCCCCACTCAGAACAGGCCAATTGTCAATTTGCCACATACTGTTTGTGATTATTTCAAAGTATTCTGATTATTCCATATTATTGGTTAAATGAGAATTGCATGTGTACTAGGCAACTTCCAGCTGTCTAGTATTAGTCCAGTAATGAAAGTGCATTAGTGAGCCAAGTAGAAATCCATTGATGTCCACTGCAGCTAAAAATACTTTACTGAAGAGAAAAATAAGTTCTATTGTGGGCTAACCAAAAGTTCTTGCCACAGTGCGACGAGAGCTAAACATCACTGTAACACCAGGAGGTGCTTACTAGAATGAACACAGGCAATACCTAACCTTGGATAAATCTTTAAAACATCACAGGAATTGCTTCTTTAGTTTCAGTAAATAGATGGAAAAGGAATTACCTTAGGTAACTATACAGACAGATCATTAAAATCTAATCTGCTATCATAAATGTACTAAAAGGGTATGTGACAGTTTTGAACAATAGCAACGTTATTTTTCTTGAGCACATTATAAAGAGCTTTCAGCATACTTGCAGATGTGTAAGTGAACATTACCTACACAGAAAATGCCAAGAGCTATCTAAACTACAGGAGTTTATAACCATTCCATGGATGATGATATCACTATGGAGCATCTTACCAAGTGAGTCAGTTAAGCAGGAAATCAAGAATGTTTCAACTTAAACAATCCTTCATCAAGGGCTGCCCTGCTCAGAAGTTCTGTTTAATGAACTTGTAAACTGCACTATAAAGTTAAAGGAAAATCTGACTGCTCACTTTCCATGTTTATACCTTCTTTAGGAAACATCTGCTCGCCATTCTGCTGCTTCTGCTTCCCCTCCCCCACACACTTTCTTTTCCCTGCTTCTATTATTTCTTACATTCAGGCCTTTCTTGTTTCAGGGGTTGAAGGTTTAGGCAATCTTTTAGTCTTTAAAACCTGGCATTTCTGGGTTTCACTGAGGTCACCTAAGCAATGAAGGAACTAACAACTGTTTGCTGGATTGCAACTGGCAAAATGATTTTTTCGCCAGGGGGTAGAGTTGTGACCTGATTACATGGTGGGACCAGAAGGGAGCTCTTTTTGAAGGTTTTACCCTTCTTGCAGCTGTGCCAGCACATGTACACAATCCTGAGCTATTAGCCTGATGGAAAATGCAGTTTGAAAGCTCCATGCAAGTCTGACTGCTACAAACCTGACATTTTATTAACAAGTGTTATATTTGTGAGTTGTGCAGCCCCAACTTTACTCTGGAATTTAAAAGGTCACTGCAGACACCAAATAAGGCTTTAAACCTTTAAGACCTGCTGTGAAGGACAGCTGGCAGGGCATGCAGAACTCTGCCACAGGGTGATAAAAGAACGAAGGGAATATTTTAGCAGAGACCTGTCACTAATTAACACAAAATTGATTTACTTGAACGATAAATATATTTGGAAATGGTAAATGCCCTAGAAAGAATGTTTGGCCATCAATTGTGCAAGCACTTCCTAAGTTGGACACACACAAGTCATGCCTTGGAAAGCATCGGAAGCAGCGAGGCCGAGGATCTCCAGACTTGGAGACATTACATTGTGGAATTGGATGGTTATTTCACACCATCTGCAGAAATTCTGCTCCTTACAGTGGATTTACACCTTTCAAAATGAGAGAAGAGAGGCACCATCTGAGCATCATGCCCAACATCTGCACTTTTCTGCATCAATCTCCAGGCGCTGTGGAACACCAGCACTTTGAAACAGCAATACCAGGGACTTTAATCCAGTGGATTATAAATATGAGGTACTAGAAAAAGCATTTCTCCTATATTTGGATCCACATACATGACATGACAGCACTGACAGTACAGCCTTGCACTTCCAGCAGGTTCAAGGGGTGTGCAGGATCTGAAGGGAGAAGCATAAAACAAGTTCCCACTGACGTTTTTCTCATTCAAGTATATTTTTTCTTGGTTCTTTGCCCACAGAAAGTTTTAATTTACCTCGTATTCTGATTTCTGTGGCTTTTTTTCCTTGTATGAATGTAAAATAGAGCAGGGCTGAAGCTTTTTCTGCTAGTACAGAATAGTCTCACAAGATTCTTACCCAGTCAAATGGCACATGATAAAAGGCTGCTGAAAAACTGAAGGCCATGGGAAATCCTGCACTTATATTCTGCTTGGGACTCAAAGGGAGCACACGAATATGAATAATTATTATAATTTGAAGGTGCTTCTTTGAGGATTACCTTTATGAGGGACCACAGGGCATTCCTCTTGAAAGATCAAGATGGTCAACATGGAGTCCAAGTTGTCTCATGATGAATTAAATATATTTAAACTCTGTTGTAACACAGAGACAACTTATTGTGCATTCCTTCATGGAAGAGCATATCCCATGCCAGCAAATCTTAAACTGTCTCTCCTGTGTGAGGCCACCAAGAACATCATGTGTGGCCTCTGTGTTGAATCATATTCTCCCAAATAACTCCAATGCAATGCTTTAACAGGCACCAGCAGATTGCGGTGGCCACATCTCAATTAAATGTAGCTTTGAGAATATCCATCCCAGGGTATTGATGTACAGCACCAAACCTGCTCAGTAAAGCATCAGATTTCTGGGCAAGGGGGCCAGGCAGTAAGAGGCTGTCTGCCAGACACATCATTCACACTTGCAAACTACCAAAGCCTTGCAGGGGATGGCAGACAATGGTTTTAAAGTGTCCTGATGTGCTGCCCAGCCCGGCTTCAGAGCAACTGGAAAGCACATACACAGGTACTCCAGGAAGGCATCTGAGACACTGAAAGAGACATGGTGCTTATTAAGGTGCTGACTGAATGGATTCCACTGTGTTAACTGAGAATCCATCTGCTTTTGCCAGCTGTTAAATAATTAACCTCATCTCAGCCTGACATAATGTATTCCTAATAAATACTTTTTTTTTTTTCTGAAGATTCTTCTGTAAGTTAACATGATTAACCCAGAGCCAAAAAATAGATGTGAGCCATTCCACATGGCACCATGCCTTGCTCCCACGGAAGGATGTGTATGAGTGCTATATATTCCCAAGTCCATCTCTCACAGCAAGGTCAGCATGGCAATTTTTGTGTCACTGGGTTCGACTGAAACCCATTTGGTGCAAAACCCCTGCAAAGGGAGGTGAGTCTAAAACACAGTAGCAGCACTTCAGATCTTGTACCACTCCAGGACTGCTCATTCTACAGCATAATTTAGTGAAGCTTTTGGATGCTCAGATGTCATCCAACAGAGAAAATCCACTGGAGTGTTGCAGAACTCTGGAGCTGCCCCTCTACTGGAAGCCATGGGAAAGAGTATGTCAAAAATTCTATGATATCTTAAAACACGCTGTAACAAAGAAATTCGCCAGTAACAAAATCTAGACAATGTATCAACCTTTTGGGTCCTCGGAATAACACAGAAGGAACGTGAATGGAAACATGAGACTGACCTTTTGTCTGCTTTCCTCTTACAAATCTCAAATTCAAAACACATTCTATACAGTATAATAGAACCTCAGAAGGACTAATGTATAGCCTATAGGACCGAAAAGGGGAGCAAAGAAGTGGGCAGAGTCAGAATGGTTTTCTTTGTAATTGCCTACTGCAGTTGGAATGAAACATTCTACTTAAATTATACTTTATTCTGTGGGGGTTTTTTTTAGTCTCAAAAGTGCAGAGAAACTGCCAAAATGAAACGTTCAGACTCCACTCAGTGTTAAATGACTGAAGATGATGTGCTTCCATGTAGTGCAGTATCTCATTAAATCAGGGTCTAATCAAGCTGTAAATGAAACATGTCAAGGCACTGGCTGGCCAAACTGTCTCATTAGTGTCCGACCTCCACTTGCAGAAAAACTCCATAAAGACTGACTTTCAAAGTGGGAATACTTTTGTTTCATGAGGAATATGGAGGTGAACAGAGTGTAGTTATGCTAGAGGGTTACTTCAGTGTGCTCAGGAAGGGTTTGAAGTTTAATTCTGCACGATGCACCGTTACTTCAGAGCCCTTTCAACTCAGCTTAATTTAAGAGAAATTGAAAATACTAACGAATCTACATCTGAACAAGAAGGTTGGACCCATCTTACCTATTGATCTGTGTTCTGCAGAACCAGTGTTTGATTCCAGTAGCCACCAACCTCTGACTCTGAACCTACAGATGTGATGTCAGCTCTGCTGCTTTGAGGGCCATATTCTGCCCTGTATTTGACAGTAATTAGGATCCAACATGGTGAAGCAACTGAACATAGTAAATCCATTTGTAACAACTCCACAGTTCTTCACAGCTTCACTTTATTTCTTCTGAAACATGTTCTTTTACCTCTTAGCAGTGCCAAAGCTAGAGGAGGATACATGAAGAACACAAAAATCTTTCCAGCATGCCTCTGTTTCAAGGGTGAGAAAAAAGATATGGACAAATTTGGCATGACTGAGTATAAATATAAACTCATTCCATATTTCTTTGCAAATGAACCTTGATAGAAATCTTCAGCACCTTCCATCTCTTGGGCACTGTCTTTGAATGACAGAACTCCCACTAAGATCTTTTACAAAAATTGAATCAGAGGATGGAAGAAAATTCTGGTGCAGATAGAGCAAAAATCTGACATCCCGCATCTTGGAAAGGAGGGCAGGTTTGAGAAATAAAGCCCAAAAATTCTTACAAATATTATCATGAGAGCTTTAAATGTTGAGATAAGTAGACATGTCATCAATCCTTAGCATCTCCTCCAAAAAAACACAAAGAATAATATAATAAATGCTGATAATAAATTATAATAATAAAAGGAAAAAGTGTAAGACTCTCACTGAGCATTTTGGAGAACTGCAGGCCTGAAATGACCCTTTTGTAATGTTGGAAAGTTTTCTAAAAAGAACTGTTTAAGTCTCATAAGCAGAGAGCTTAACTCCCAGCATTACAGAAGTCAATGGGAGTTCTGCCACTGACTTAACAGATCATATTTTTCTCAGTGACTGGAAGGGAGGAAAGCATGTAACAGAGCTCGCATTTGGAAGAAATAAAAGGAGTGCTGAATTTGCTGGAAGATGTCCTGGAAGAGTAAGGTTGCAAACATGAAGCATATGTGTAATTTGAATCAAAGTGGCTCCTCACGTGCATAAAGCTAAGCCCAGCACCAAGTGCTCCTGGAATTGGGATATTGAATGTTCTTAAAGAGAGGTCATATGTGTATGTCTGCTCAGAGGACACCCCATAACCACATCTGTCACTTCTTAGATTTCATCAAGAGACAGCTATTACATTCATCTTGGTATCAATAATAATCCATAACAGAATCTTTTTCTTTTTTCCTTTCAGCTTTTTGGGCTCTTTCTCTTCATTAAACTTCTCTACTTCCCTCTCTGGAAATTAGAATCTTTACATTAAGAATGAGGATTCAATAACTATAATGGTAAGTTAGGTCAGCGCACAGAAATTCTTCTTACATCATGGTGTGTGGTAAAAAATTGTAAAATTTTTCTATCACATAACTCTTTGATTTACTGGTACCACTACCTTGTAAAGCACCTGGTTTTATTTTTAAATGCGTTGAAGCTTCTTTCCTCAAAATTACAAAACTCCAAAACAAGTAATCCTAGAGTACAACCAAATTCACTCTTTCTGTAGTACCTTTTCAAGGCAGATCATATTAAAAAAAATTTAAAAGAGGATGAAGTGTACCAGTGGAGATTGTCCTGGGCTAGTTCTAAAAACTGAAACAACCACACAAAATAACAGAAGACTAAAAAATGAAAAACAGGTAATATATCAAATTTTTCTATTTCCAGAGCTAGTTTATGTTTTTGCAAAAAAGAAAGTCGCAAGTAACAAAGTCTCCTGAACTTCCAAGAGCAATTATCTAAATATAATCCAATATTAATTATACATTTCAGTCTTGGAAAATGGGAGAAGTCAATCAAAGCAAAGTAATTCTGTTACAGTCACTGAAGTATGTGCCTGACTCTAAGTATGAGAACAGGGGTCCAGTGTATGTTTCAGGTCCATGGGCTTAGCTGCATGCCTGGGACCTAAATTTCAGCAAGTACTGCCCATATGCCCGTCATAAATATTGCTTTGGTTATGTTACTATGAATCAGAACAGCTGCAGGTTTTCAGAATTGCACGGGAGATGTGGTGAACACACACACAGAAAGCTTCCCCCCATTTCAGGAAACAAAAATACCCTTATAAATGTCCAATGCTGTATCAGCAACAATACGTGCCAGCCAACACTACTTTTTTATCACAGCTGCACTTTTATCATGTTTGAACACTGCCTCTCCCCATCACAGCACTTCTCCTGCTGTTTACCCCTTTGCCCTATCTTCGCATTCTCTCCATGTGAGTATAATAAATGTGTAATGCGAGTGGTATTTCAGCCAGCAAAACCAGCAATCACTCCCTGGTGCTGGCATTTCACCTTTGACTCAGCGCCCTGGAATCCTGCCAGATCCCAAGCTCCCACGTTCCCAGGCTGTCGTCCCCGGCTGCAGCCGGGCAGGGGACAGGTATCAGACGTGTCACCAGTGACATCACCGGTGACGCCGAGAACGCTGCTGGCTATTGCTGAATATTATCAGTTTCAGTGATGATACAAATTGGACTACAATACTGTTGGGTAACAGTGGGAGTCTCCACCACATTTTCTAACTTTTGCAAAAAGGGCTAAATCTTCTATTTCTCCCATCTCCTCCCTACCCCTGCCAAGTCATGTCAGTGACAAAGTGACACGGGAGGCAGCACGGGACAATTGACAGACTATTCAGGTGGTCTGAAGAGGGTCTTTATGCAAAGGAAAAATCCTGCAAAGTAAAATATTCTGCAAGATTGTTTCAGACATTCCGTTTATCTCTGTTTCACTGGAATGCTGTTTGCAGAAAAGGCTGAATCTACAAAGCTCCTCCAAGTGCTAGCCTTGCTAACTCCCGTGATTTTATCAGGAGTCTTGTGATATTTGTTGTCCTGCTAAAGCCTCACTGCAGCACGGAAAATATCAGAGAATCCAGCATTCCATGATTAAACAAAAACCTAAGTCAGGCTTCACTTCTGGGGAGAAAACTCACAATACATAGACCTTACAGCTCAAAAAGTTAAATTTGTGTGGGAGAAGTTTGAGGCAACTTAAGAGATTTATGCTTGCTACTAGCATTTTAGCACATACCCTGGGTTCATGGCTCTAGAATACGTGACGGTCCTGCTATAAAGGCATAAGACAGCAGCAGAACCCAGCTCCAGACATATTTAAAATTTCAGATGTCCCTAAAGCTGGGTTGGGCCCCAGACACAAGTGCTGTAAAGCTGTCTGTCACCAGAACAAGGAGGACAAAGCCCAGTCCAGCTCACAGGCATGAAAAAGCTCAGCAATTGCTCACTTCCCCATGTGATAGGCAAGATGGGAGAAGGAAACACAGTCATGGTGTTGTATCACTCACCCCCTTATCCGAGGAGGAGGAGGACTGGCAACTTGCCAGGACCTTTCACTCTATTCTTTTTTATGCTGTGCATGCGGAAAAGAAAAAGTAGGAATCCGGCCCCTCAGGTTTTGATTGCTAATAAGTTATCCATAGTGCCTAGTGAAAGGCATGCCTTAAAAGACATTGGCACCTACTACTTTGTTTTGCAAAGGACTCCATCCTCTCTCCTCCTCCCCCTCTTCCCCACTCACACTCACACTTCTGGGATCTTTCTGCTCCTATCATTGCTTTCATTAATGATACAAGAATGGATTCAGCCTCATTTTAAACACAATTGTTAAACAGTACAGAGACAGACTTATTTTCCTCAAAGTCTTTCACTGGCACTCTAGTTTAAAAAAAAAAAACAGTAAAGAAATGTTGAGAGAGAGAGAAAAACACCTCTATCCCACAACAGGGAGAGGTTTTCAGGCCTTGGAGGCCCCTAGAGAACTTTGAACACATTTACTAATATCAAAGCAGGGCAATAGCTTTTCGATGACATCATCCTCCCACTCCCTGTAACTGAGAACTCACCGTTCCCTGAACTAGACAGTCAGGCGGTTTGAGTGCCAAAGGTCTTACACCATAGTTTCACCTACAAGTATTAGGATTTTCAGGCAGTCAGTGGCTGACCTGCTGCACCTGAAATAATCTGGTGGTGGCAAAGTTTTTTACTGTCTACGCATCAATACTAAAGAGGTACCCATGTCAAACTGCAAGGTTTATTTTAAGACTGCCCTAGGAGGCTTGAATCTAGTATTAGGATGATATGTGTTCTTAAGCAAAAGTATGAGATTCTTAATATCCAAACTTAGGGCTCAGTTATAGTCACAGATGTATTCTGGCAGCGAGTCAGTGCATGGATGGGGAGAGCTGCCCACAGCAGAATGAATGTCCAAGGTATGCAGCAGCAAAGCCTCGTGAAAAGTGAATCTTTGGGTCACAGTGATACTCTTTGGTGTCTGATACGTTACACTGGGAACAAAGACAGTCTCAGGCAAATACAATTCCCTTCCACTGATAAAGTCTGGAACACTGTAAGTGCAGTTTAGAGCCAATATTTGTTCTGTTTTAGGGAAAAAAGAAATGTATACAAACTGTTCTTTTCCATCCTGAAACAATGGAATAACACACGCTCGCTCCTTTACAGTGGTGAAATTCTGACAGTGATCTGAACAGCTGCTTAGCCACCAACTACAGCATTTACAACTGGTTAATTACAGACATCCAAATCCTCGCAACACATTTTGCATTCATGGCCCAAACAGTATAATCAGTTACTTTATCCAGGACTGCACAATAACATCTCTGTTTATCAGAGAACAGAGCATAGTAACTTATCCCAGATTCATCACAGTCAGCTAAAAGATATCAACTTACATTTTCTATTTTCCTTTTTATATGAAAGAGAAAGGAAAAAAAAAAAGAGTGGAAATATTTTTTTCTTTTGTAAAAATGTGAAAGAAAGAAAACTGCAGATTGAGCTTGGCTAGCTATTAACAGGATCCTTGTTCTGTGCCATGTTTATTACAATTTGATTGTAAAAATGGGGGGATGAAAAGGATGTTCATTGACACATTTCCCGTGAGTGTGATGACCTTCCTCTTGTGAGTAGCACTTCACAAGTATGTTCATTCAGTTGGAGTCCTCTGGATTTGGCTGAAGAACTCTGGCACAACAGACACAGGCCATGTAGGACTATCCATCACGTGGCTCTCAGGAAGAACTAACATAAATGATTCTGCAGGACAAAAGTTAAATACAGCAAACACAGTAAAATAAAACCAGAACCTGGAGAGACTATTTTGTTTGCTTTTGAAAGGACCAGAGTTTTCTTTGTGTCTAGTTCTGCTCATCCATGAATGCCAAATCAATTTAAAAGGTTATAACTTCTCTTTCCTGAAGAGGGGAAACTGAGGCACAAAGAAGTGCAGGTTAACTTTTTCCATTGGTCCTTAAGTTTGGGGGCCTGATATGAGGCTTGATTTTTCAGACAGAAAATCAGGATGAAAGCCCCAAAGAATGTGTTAGATAACATGCACCCCTCCTCATCCCTTATTAACAGGCTCAGAAAAGTCCTCTATGTTGCACAGAATGAGTCAGTCACTGTGATTCACATACAGATCTGACAGATCATCCAGGATACAGCCTGCCAGACACTGCTCCCAAATAATATTTGAAACACAGGGCATGGAGGGGGTAATAATAGTACTGAAGCTAATCACTAGATTGAGCTTTTATCTTCTAGCTGCTTTAACGGCAGAAAGGGCTTTTGCCAACTGATTTTGCCCAGGAAATGAGTTCCAAGCTGTGATGCAAAAGCCCTAATGAATTCCTGCTCTGCTGACTCAGCGGTGCAGCAGGAGCAGACCCCCACTGTCTGCAAACCAGGCGAGTGCCAGTTCTGCTCAAACGTGATCGAAACCACTGTGTGCTTAATGTTTTTAAAGATAACTTAAACGCCTCTTTAAAACCCACCACAGCCTAGAAAGCACTACAGGTTATCTGTTAGGTGACAAGTGGAATGAACTTCCAGGTACTTTTCAAATCTTGTTCCTGTAAATAAGAAACAGCTGACTGTGATCCTGCAAATTCCAGCTGAGAAAGCTCTGATGATATTAATGCATTATGTTGTGTCTAGAATCCCTTGATAGAATTACAACATGACTGTACACAGCTGGGTGGATATTATTATGTTGCACAAAGAAATAAGAGATTATGCTATCAGAAGTAAATGCAACCAAGATCCGACACTAATGCCCTTGAATACAAAGCTGGTGCCTCCAAATTTAGTACAGCGTGTTTTTCAACGGTAACTTTCTAACAACAAGGACAAATAAAGCCATGCACACACTGGCAAGCTCCACTGTGTGGCTAGAGAAGTTTGCTGATGACAGTCTTGTTATTGTAACAGGAAGTGACTCAGCCTTGGCAACAGGAGATCAGATATTTTATTCAGAAGCATTAGGTCATTTTTTTCCCCTAACCAACCAACAGTTTCACAAGGCAACTGGTTTTGTTTGAAAATAAATATCTATTTTGAAAGTGATTTGCTGAGGGAGTGTAATTAAACATTTATGGTTAGGAACAACCACTCAGTTTAATGCAAGGCATCTGGAAACCTCTTGTTCTTTTAACTCTCTAAAATTTGCTGCCTGTACAAAATTCAACCCCCCAGGCAAGAATTCTCCCACATGGGTGAGTAAAGTATAACCAGCCACATTATCATCATGAGAATGAGGATGAGTGAGGAGATTTGTGTCTGGACCAGTAACTTTCCATGACAATTAACATGACTGATGTCACTGTTACAGTTAAAGTAAAACAACTTCACACAGGCATTACAGCTGAAGCAAATATGTGCCTTGTTGTAACGGCCTATTACACGATGTTTCATCAAGTACTTATAAATGGCACATGATGTTATGCTGCTTCTCCTAAAATCAGCGTCAAAGAAAAATTCTCTTAATAGCTGGCACCCAGCCTAGCCCAGAACAGTTTCCTTCCTTCTCCACTTCTGCACTGTTACTTGTAGTGTGTATCTTTTGCACTACATATAAGTTCACACTACTATGTGGAAGGAGAAAAAACAGTTTTCCTTCAAATGCTACACTGCTGTTACTCATTTTTGACTCAGGTACCTTTTAGCACAGTTCAGAATTGCATAAAAAAGGTTGCACAAAAAGAAACTAACTGTGCAAGTCAAATTCAAATTCTCCCTCTAACGATAGAGAGCAAACATGTCACCAGCTGCAGCACTCCTGGAACAGGATTTCATCATCTTCTGAATATTTTCCTGGTCTGTTGTCAGTTTTGTGTTTTCAAAATGCCAAGGAAGCGTTAAACTCCACATTACAATGACTCAAATATCCCATACAGACATATAAATAACATATAAGTACTAGCTTTTTATCTTGGGCCAGGAGCAGCCAAAAAAAGAGTTCATGGGGTAACTTAAAAGCTCTATAGCAACAGTGTTTATCTATTGCCTCCACACTGTGCCCAGAGCCTAATTTTAGGTAATAAAAATAAAACTCTGGACAATTTCCTGCAACAGGCACTGCAAGAACACAGAGAGGGCTCAAGCATTCTTCTTTGACATCAAAACACAGTACTTTTTTAAATGTGTAAAAAATTAAACTTATTTGAAAAGCTATTGCAGTGAATATGAATTTACAATTCAGCATAAAATGAAATGCATCCTGAAAAGCCTCAGCACCCTACATCATTTCACTGTTATCTTCCTTGTGACACAAGCAACATTTTATAATTCCAGCCCATGAAAACAGAAGATTTCATAATTTTGCTGTTAAAGCAACATGGTTTTCTGTGCTCTGTCAAATAGCATTTTTATCTTCTAGCAGTAAAAAATAGCTACCTTGTTCCACCATCTGCCAAAACCTACTAAACCACAGGGTGTGCTTCTGTGATTTCAAATCGCAGAAGCTGAAGTAATGCCAGTGTTATACCTATTAAATATACTGACAATCAGACCCTAACATTTTCAAAGTGCTGTGGCACATTATTTAAGAAAGGTATTTCAATCAAACTCTTCCAGCGTTTAACTGCTATCACAGTTTAGCTTTCAGTCAGCTATCCCATCTGAGCACTGTTATGAATTAGGTGATTTTAACATCCTGAAGTGCTGGACAAAGCCTTGCTATCTATTCATAACTTAAAACTAAATTTGAGAAACCACATTTCTTTTTCCAGCTGTATAACAATAGAACACAATACGAAAATAATTTCAGCTCTAGTGCAAAATTCTTCCTATCCCACACCTAGTCTCATGGTACACTGCTGCAAGTGTCTGAAAAAACAAGTGGGAAGTGCAGTTTTATATCTGAATACTCATTCACACACAGATATGTAATTTTTTTGTATATCTCATATTTGCTCACATAGACTTGAAACATAAACCCTTGGTGCTTTAACACTTCAAGGATAATAAAAGGAACTTGTTTATTATCCACATTTCACTACTTTAAAGCTGATGTTGTACTTTTCTGGGACCTCACGTTTAATATATGAATGCTTGGAGTCAGCTTTCTCTGTGTTATATTCAACAGGCACAAATATATTGCCATCTTCTATTGGCACTGTGTCAGTTTTACGATTATAAATCCTCCATTCACATGTGTTCTCAAAAGTACTCATGTTTTAATGGGCCTCCATCACACGTGAAGCCTTAATCTAGGAACTGACAAGTTTCAGCCCTGATGTTATATTTCTTAGTGAAATAGAGCCTCCAGAGCTCCGATTTAGCACACTCAGCCAGGAGCAGCAGTTGAAAGGAACAGATAAACTGTAACATGCTTGTTACTGTGTGCACCTCCCAGCCTCACGTGGGGCCAGGCTGACCCAAGAGCTGGGCATGGAGAAAGCATTCTGAGTTTTTCGGATTAGTGGCCATTTTTCTTTTTTTTTTTCCTAATTCCTTTTTTTTTTTAGTTTTTTCTGGGACAGGATAATTATTTTAACTTGTCGTAAGGCATAGTACCCACTAACAATATTCATGATTTGTAAACCTAGGAAGATAATACAGGCTGCATTTTCATAAGAACAAAATATTTTTTTCAGTTGTATACATTTGGGATGCTGCTGTAATGCATTTTAATGGCCTTGAGTTCTAAAATAGAAAGATTCTGAAAACTCATTTTGGGCATGAAGAATGAATTCTCTATAAAATACACAAGCTTTAGGTGGAATACAAATATCACACATACACAGAGAGACCTATTAAATCATATTCTGATATTTTTTCTTTTCAATCTGTACTGTGTCATATAAAATAAGGGAAATAAAGAAACTGTGCAGAAATTTTGTAGAACCGAAAAAGGAAATGGGCTGCGTAGGACACAAGTTCTCCTCGAAACTAAAGACACAGAAACTGAAGTCAGAAAAACTGTTTCAGAAAGTGGTCTTCATTTGCCTCACTGGTTCTAAAAGTGATCCTAACAGGGCCACAGAGCAATAGCCAGAGAGAAAAACAAACTCTTATGGATCCCAAGAATTAATAGAGAAGATGTGTCATATTGAAATTATATACCGACCTCATGTAGAAGAAGTATGCTCTTGCTAATATTGTCCACATCCCTAAGGTACAGCAGCCTTTCACTGTATCCACTGTATAATAGTGGTGGGTGCTGCTCCTCAGAGGCCAGTACTGGGACTGGTGGTGTTCAACGTCTCTGTTGGTGACACGAGCAGTGGGATCCGTGCACCCTCAGCAGGTTTGACACCGAGCTGTGTGGTGTAGACACGCTGGAGGGAAGGGATGCCACCCAGAGGGACATGGACAAGCTGGAGAGCTGGGCACAGGTTCTGCAGGTGGATCAGGGCAATCCCAAGGACAAGTCCAGGCTGAGGGATGAGTGGCTTGAGAGCAGCCCAGAGGAGAAGGACTTAGGGGTGGTTTTTGGATTAGAAGCCCAACATGACCCAGCAATGTGCACTAGCAAAAACACAGTCCAAAGTAGGATACAGGAATACTAACAGAGCTGGGATGCAGCTGTGCTGCACTGTTGAATCCAAAAGCTCGGAAACATTCTTCGCCCTTCTCAGCTTACATGCAGAGCTCATGAGGTTTATTGACAAACTAAAGCTCAGGATACTGAACTGACTTTTAAAGACATCAAATCATCCCTTTCCTCAGTTCTTAATGTGATTGTGATCTGAGGTTGTGCATGCTGGGAAAAGGTTAGAATTGTGTTCAATATTGTCTAACCAATGAGCCACAAGTCCAGCACCTACCAAAACCTCTGGATGTCAATTGCAAACATGAATCTCTTGCCAGTACAAATAGGATTTCAACTATTAATCCTTGTCCTCAAGAAAAAATAAAACTCATATACTCGCAGTTTTGTCATGAATTCTAAACTCACCAGTGCAGATTATAAACATTTACTCAATACTATAAAATTGTACCATTTATGCAACAGGCTTTTCTGCTCCAATTCCTCTTCTCAGCTGTCTGTTTCTCATGCTGCAGTTTAAACATACTTCCTGTTAGCCACGAAATGGGGAAAGAGCAATCATTGTACACAGTTCTTAACAACAGTAATGTGTTTCCATCTCTGAAGAGTGAGAGCCTGCAGAGCAGGCACTATAATGGTCATAAATGCACTTTTTGAATAAGTTCAATAAATTCAATGCACTTCTTGCTAAAATTATTGCAACAGAGATATTCTACTAACAGAAGTGAAGGCAGACAACCCTTCTGCCTATTTATGAAAGTATTTGCAGCTTTGATTTGAGAAATGTGGCATATTATAGACAAAAGAGGAAAGCAAACCTTATTTGGACAATCTAAGCAAAAAAAAGCATGAATAAGAAAAGTTAAAAAAAACCAAACAAACAGGCCTTTAAAAATATTTTGGGGTTCCCAGAAAGATATTTCCTGAGTTCTTTATGACTACCTGAATCTCCTAAACAATAAGGATAGGAGTCATGGCTCTAAGAGTAAAGTTGTACGGGAAACATGATATCCAAGGACACGTGGCAGGTACAGGCAAAATGCCAGTGATGATGGAGAACAGTCACCCGGACGACAACAGCAGTCTTGTTGAGGAGAAGATGCCAGACAATGGAATATCCACTCCCATGAGAGAGTCTGAAAGACTAAGGTGTGTTGGAGGTGAGTAAGTGCCAGCTCAGATCTGCCTCCAGCTCCGCTATCTGAAACTCACTCAAGGACAATCTCGACTGTCTCTTAAACAATGGCACTGCAAACTACACTAAACTTCCCTTCTTTCCTGTTGTGTACTGTGCAGCTGCTGGGCAATCACCACCAGTCCTTGCTTTTGATAGAGCTTGAAAGTGAGAACTGAGATAACAACTCTAGTCGAGTGGCTATTTCAAAAGGCAAAAAGCCTATTTAAAGGCTGAAATATGTCTGCTATGTATCTTAAAAATTGAATGCATGTTTATTTGTTTCAAATATTGCTTAGTGACTAAAGAACTTATGATGCCATCAGAATACTATGCTATAGAAACATAATACTTTGCTCCTAAGAAGCTAAACATATCTTAATATTAAAAGAATCCCATAGGAGACGATTTTCATGTTGACACAAGGTGACACAATCACAAGCAATCACAAAAGTCCGGTAAGGGTAGGTATTTTTGCTGTTCAGAGGTGCAACATGTGAGATGAGTGGAAGGGACATAGCCACATATAGAGCCCAAACTCCTAAAACAGCCTAAACTGTCAAAAAAATAACACTAAACAAACAGAAATTAAATTCATGGACATCAAATCTACAAAAAGATTTTTCAAGGCACAGATGTAGCATCTAAAATCACTACTCCATGCTAAAGGAGTACAAAGGGAACAGACTGCAGAAAGCACATAGCCTCACAAACTCTCCCTCTCTAAAAATATTGCCACTGGGCTTTTGTCTTTGTAATTTTAAAGGGAGAATGTGAATCTAGTCCTTCATTACCACAAGTTCTGAAGTTGAATTTCTGGCATTTCTGCATAAATTTTATCATGGTTGAAGAGAGAATACCGAAACTGATACACCCCTCACCAGTAGGGCTGCCTTCTTTTACTGCTAATAATGAGATTTTTGTTCCACTACCCCTACTACAAGATTTCCCAGTCTAAACAAAACATATAAAACAGCCTAGTTTCCAGTCTAGACCTTTGCATAACTACTTTCTATGCAACTCTTCTTTTGCCTGTCATGTTTATTAATGTTATTCTTCTCTTTCTTCCTCTTCATTCAGAGGACAAAATCTCTCTTCGCCTAAATGAGCATAATTTTGTATTTTCTCTCTCTCTCAACAAAAGCTCTCTCTCCCACATGTCACCCTTCTCTGCTACCTGTTCATGCAGCATATTTCCTGTTAGATATGGGATTCCAGACATGATGCAATTTAGGACTTTGCACATTAGCATCTAACTCTGCCTTTTTCACCCCACAACTTCATTTACCTTCCTGCCACTGGATGAGATTCTTTGTGATCTCATGATCAGGCGATCTCCTGATCAGTGATTAAATGGCCTATTCGTTCTTCTGTCAAGTCAAAGTGCTGATCTCCTAGAGTGCAAAATAAATCCTTGCATTTGGTATGTAAGTGCATGGCCCTGAATCTAGACTGGTTTTTCCTTTCCGTAGGTATTACCCCAGCTCTCAGGGCCGTTTCTCTTCCTGTGGTGTTACAGTACAATCCATCTCAATATTGATAACAACTCCCAGCTTTGTGCCACCAGGATATTTCATCACTACACTCCTACTTCTTGTGCCAAGATCTGGAATGGAAATATTAATAATAATTCTACATGCAATATCAGTTCAAATTTTTTCACAAAGTCCTGGAAAATTAGATCTGTCAGTGTTCCCTCGAGAAAAATCTATTGATTTTCTCTTGATAAGAGAAAATCTACTCTTTTATCAGTGAAATGTCTAATTAATGATATATGTTAGACTAATGAAATCTAAAGTAGACACCAGAGAAGTCTCTTGGGAAGCCAGCAGAAGGATCATAATTCTGTATTTTTAATCTGATTGAGGTAATATTAAAACCTGAAGAGAATCCAAATGATGTCCTGTAATACTGAAACCAACATTTAACAGATACATAAATACTAAATATTATTTGTCAGGTTTCTTAAAATTCATGCTACTGGTCTAAAACTCCATATTTTCTTATCACAGGTGTGTCAGTGTCAGGTTTGGGCAGTTTTTGACCAGTTGGTTACCACTTCAGGATTTCTTGAAATGTAAAAATCCAGTGACAGCCATCTATTTTCCATCTATTTTCGTGTTAGAACTCAGATTTTCACCTGTGCACTTGTCTCCAGGAAAATGGTCTTAGAATTAAAAATAATGGTTAGATTTTTTAGCAGTGAGTGTCAGATGCAGTTAGGCACATGCAGAACTATTGAGGGGCTAGGGAAAAAGGTAATTTTACAAGTAATCAAATATCATACTGAGAGTTGCCATTATATTGAATTTTCAAAGAAAAGTCATTTGACAAAGCGATTGTTGCTCTAGAGATTTTATATAAGTCATCTGTACCATTGCAATTGTACTGAAATAAAAGTACATCCACTGAGATTACGATGGATAAAAGAATTACACATATTGTGTATTTATCTATCTCTGTCCTACTTCAGCCTCCTGGTATGAAAATGAATGTTCCATATGCCACTTCAGGACTGAAGCATGGATGATGGACACATGGATGTGTCTCAAGACTGAAAGAAAATAAAGCAACACTGAAACACTGTAGGAAGCAACTGAATGGATTGGAAAGGACTGTTTTGGGTGACAGTCTGAGACAGGAGGTTTGTGTTTTGAGTCACTGCTAGACCCTGGGATGCACCTTGCAGGTTAAGTAACAGTCCTGGCAAAGACCTCTTTCCTTGGCCAGACAAGGACAACCACTTATTCTGGCTGAAGAGGTTGTGGCAGGTGTCCTGCCCTTTGGCAATGTGAAGATTGAGCTCCTGGTGCTGGGCCCTCTACCTGAAGTTACCCCAGTGGTTATTCAGCTCTAAGAGCTATTGCTGAATACTGCTCTCTGACAAAGCAGGACTGCATGAAAGCAGCTGAGTTTAGTGTTTGCAGGAGCTATTTACTTGTGGATGATATTCACAGTACTGTATTTCAATGGCAAAGGAAGTAGCTAATAAAGAATCGTGTTTACTCTCTGTGTAGAATTATTATTATAAGTCACAGACGTGCTCATACTACTGCCCTTTTTTAAACACTTTACATAACATATTTTCAATAAGAAGTCTTTCCTGAGACTGTGTTCAGAGTCCACATTCATTAACCTTCCAAGCATGCCACAAGGCTCATCTTTTCATCCCACAGGGATTTGGGAAGATTGAAAGCTACTGGATTAAAAGGAATTTTACTTGAGCAAGCAGTGTTCCTATTTCAGAAAAACCTCCAGGAGATCTTATTTACATTTAATTGCATTTTTTTGAATTTTTTTGGATTTTTGATTTTTGTGTCATTTTAATTTGTGAAGCGGCATCTATAGCACTGTCTGATACTTTACAAAAGTGCCGAGACACAACACGCTCTGAGTTACCATTTCTGGAGGCCAGGAATTGATGGTATTTTAATTATCTGTACACATGCACCATTGTGTGCTTGTGTCTTTAAACATTCAGATAAGAAGTTTTTACTTGCCTTTGAACAAGGAGAATGCCCAACACTTTTGTGCTTCACTTCCCTCACTGCTCTCCACAACACTCTGACTAGTTACGCTTTTTCCTTCTACAGCTTCTCCCCTGTGATCATGTTGAGGCATATCCCCTTTCAAATGATGAGACAATCTCCCTAAAAGAAACATGGCCTTTTCAACAGTTGCTGCCTATTATCACTAAAAAAATAACACCATGAACATCAGCCAAAAGCTAGAGAGCAATTCCGCAGTGCTCTGGGCCCAGCAACAGCACATAGGAGCAAGGGATAGAAACCCCCAAAAGCTCTTACTTCAGAGGACTTTCCCACCGTGTAACAACCATGAGTCACAGTGAAGCAAAAGCCATCTGTTCATCTGGACACAGATACTGCTTGTCAGTGAGCAGGAAATGTTTCCACTGAGAATCTCACAGCAGTGTAAATCTCCCTGTGTAGACAAACTTTCGGTGTTTCAGATCTCCTAGTCTGCAAACTGGGAACTGTGCAGCTCCCTTTCTGTTTGTCTGTTATCTTTTTTCCAAAAACAGGCTGGTCAGGCAAGAGATTGCCTATGTGGATGCATTTACAGCTTGGCTAGCACCATGAGGCCTCCAAGACACCTCATAAGTCCAGCAGTTCTCATCAAAAGCCAAGCATTCAAATGCAGTGACACAGAGCATCACCAAATCAGCCAGCAGCAGGGCCATGATCCCGAGGACCTTCAGCAGCAGCACCTTCCTACTCCTCCTTTCTATTCCCACTGTTACAGGACTCAGCTCAGCTGGGACCCCTTGAAAGATGGGAAACTGCCATATTACATCCTGCCCCCTAAAGACATACCTGATATCAGCTATTGATGTAACTGGGAAAATGCAGTCATTATTAATATGCTGTATGTTGAAACAGTTAGTGGCAGAAATACACTCTGTAAAGGGACCAATCAGTCCTAATTAAAATCATGTTCAACTAATCTTTTTGGGATGGGGACTGTCACTTAGTGTTTGTTCTTTCCACATGTAGCCCAATGGCATTCAGCACTGACGATGCATTTAGGCATTATCACAATACAGGCAATGAAGAATAATAACTACAGAAGTATAAATTTCATGCTTTTTTCCTAGCCTCACTGCTTCTCGAGGCATCTTATATCAATTTGCTTGACTATTGCATAGTTTGGGTTACCACTGTGTAAATGTTTAGCAACTCACATGTGCAGGATGGCTGCCTAATAATTTTCATGTGTGTAATGTTCTGATCAAATTATTTCCACATTAATTTTCATAGATTAGTTTTCAAGTGGACAAGGCCCAAAAAATCAGAAAAACTCTGAAAGGTTTTGCTGTACTGAAGACATTCATAATGATGACATTTAAAAAGAATGAGAAAGCACTTCTTACTTCTATTAAAATTAGAACATTTGCATTCAAATTTACAACATGTATGCGCAATTATGTCAAAGGTTCCATCAGCATTCCATAGAACAAAAGTGTGATTGCCTATTAAATCAGATGATACCACAAAGATCAGCTGGTTAAAAATTTTCTCCGTCCTGTCAAAACAAGACAATGCATTTGCTTTGAATAATACAACTTTTGATTTCTATTATGCCTCTAAAATCCATGATTTCCAAGTGAAGGCCAAATGAGATTTTAAAAAAATCCCCACTCAAATAAATTTCATAAACTGCAAGAAAATGGAAAAGATCGAGAAAGAACGATTTGGGCTTTTGTGTATGCTTGTTAACTTAATTGTTTGTCCATTGAAAAAGTTGCCTTGAGCATTTAAACTCAAAAAAGTGCTCATTTAAAGCAAAACATTTTTATTTGGAAAAAAACTTCCAGGACATCTTTTAAAAAAAAAAAGACTACCTATTTTTGAGGGAGAGTGATCAGATGCAAATAACAGGTAAGGAAGACAGAGAACATCAACATGTAATTAAAAAATTATAATAGATGATTTCTGTACCAGGTGAAGATCATTCACCACCAAAGAAGACAGGCAAGCTTTGCTGGAGAAGTCTTGAAGGAAGCCGCCTATCTCTTGGGGAAAGGAAAAAAAATACTCAGGAGGAAAAAGCTTTAAAAGGCTGTGAAATTGCCAGCAGGAAATGAAATGACCACCAGCGATAAGAACTCCATCAGTATATGTATAGGAATAAGGTTAACACTTTGGTTGTTATTCAAAAGCAAATGAGAGATGAGTTTATGATATCAAGCCTGGATTAGGACTCAGAAGATCTGAGTTCATTTCTTGGCTCTGCCATAATCTCTCTTTGTGATTTTAGGCCAGAGCTTCCATTTGGCATAGAGTGAAGGAAGGAAGTAGCATCCTTTCCATATAGTTAGGGATCTGAGACCCAGAGATAATACTAGCCAGGAATACACAATGCTTTATTGGCACTTACATTTCAAATAAATTTCCGTGCAGAAAAAAATGACTGAGAGTTAAGAGGTATCTTTGTGGGTCTGATCCTCCAGTTATGAGCGTGTTTCTGTTTCCTCATTATACAATTCAGATAAAAAATACTTTCTCCCACACCGAACAAAGGGTGGGCGGGTTTTCTGGTTGGGTTTTTGTTTGGGGTTTTTTTTTTTGTTTGGTTGGGTTTTTTGGTGAGTTGGTTGGTTGGGGTTTTTCGCTTTGGTTTTTTGTGGGGGAGAGGTGTTCTTTTTTAAAAATTTTGTTTCTTTTTTTTCTTACTAGGCTGAAATATAAAAACTCAGGAAAAAATACTTTTTACACAGTCACTTAAAAATTTCTAGTGACTTCATAGTGTCATAACAAGGATTCAAGAAGCCTCCATGAATGAAAAAGTAACCAGCTATTATGTGTGTTTATATGGTATATATGCCCATTCATCTCAGACATGTACAGAGTAAATATCTTTATTTTATTTTTGCTATCATCCTAGTGCACAATAATAACAATGACAACAATGTGAATGTCTCGACAAGGGCTTACACAGCAAATAGCAATTTCCCTGAATTCCTACACGCCAGGCTGAGCTCTGGCACTGACTGGGGCTGAACCGTGAGCACTTCGGGGGAAACTCAGGGTTACTTCATCATAGTCACTTGCTTTTCACTTCCTTTTCCCTGTTGATGTCCCAAAGCTACCAGAGTTACACTGATGTCAATGAGATCTGAATCCTGAGCATTGGCAACAGTTATGGAAAACAGGAAATGGGGTATTTCAAATAACAATAGGTGGGAACAGTGAGTAAAGGTTCACTATGGGGTAACGGTGCTGACTCTTTAATGACTGTGTTTATTTCCTTGTGTCCCAAAGAAGGCCACAGTTCATTTTGCTCTCAAATACGTACACATGGCCATGTGCATATCAGACACTGCATCTAATTTTGCAGTTTAAGTTAATGGAGGGGGGTGTGAATCAGCGCTGACTCCCATTTCTCATAAGGAGCGACACAATGAGATTGCTCTCCTGTGCCATGGAAAGGCAAGTTGCCAGAGGCAAAAGGTTCATTCCATGCCCTGTTAAGAGAAAAGATCTCTACTGATACAGCAATAGGCATTTTTTTCCCTCCCATGAGCCACAGAAAGGAGTACTGTGACACACAGAAACCCTTAAAACCCTTTCCAAAACTCACAACCCATACAATGCACTTCATGTAAAGTCAGAGCAGATATGTTACAAGTTGGAAAAGCTATCCTAGGCCATGTAGTTCATTCCCAGCAAAGGTCTGCCGTTCTTGGCTGAGGCTTCCACACAACTCCTTGTCTAGTCTTGCCATGACTAATTCCCAGAAAAGGCAGTTTCACAACCACCCCAGCCAGCCAGCCCTGTGTCTAATTGGCATCACTGCTTAGAAATACTTCCTTGCATTCTCCTAGGAAAGTTTGCAGCTACAATCTAATTCTATGTACTTTTACTAAGCTTCACAAGCAGCTAGTGAGACGGCCCAGCTATTTTTAACAATCATTAGTCCTCCAGTCTCTCGTGTCACAAAATGACCGGTTCTTATTGGGTTCCTTTTCTCAGAGCTTCCAAAATTGGTCTGAATTAAGTTTCCCAGCTTAATGCTCTGTTAAATAATGCTCACTAATTAGCAGCAGCAAAAACTAAAAACTGGTCATATGAAAATGAAAAAATGCCGAGTGACACAGGCATTTTATTTTTTTTAGCTCAAGCCACTTTTTTAATCATTAATCATAGCAAATTCCGCTCGTCCACCTGGAGAAGCAGTCAGTAAACTCCTAAAAGCAGCCAAGGAACTTGGCATCAGACAAGTCCCAGTTGTTCTGATTTGCTACTTATGAGGCTGCTCACCCTAAACCCCATCTTTCATAAAGATGCTTTGCAAAGAAAGTGCTTTTCTTTTTACAGATTACTCATATTTACAAAGAAAGGTCTGGAACGCTACCTCACCTTTTTTTTTTTAAACAATAGAAGATTTTTTACATCATGGAAGATTTCATGCACTGCTAGAAAAGTAGTCACCCTAAAGTTCAGATCTCACAAAAATGAAAACTGTTAACTTTTTGTAAGTTCAATTTTTATTTACCCTGTACAGGATGAGTGTTTTTAAATACTTTAGAAAACCATACATGATATTTGTTGTATTAAAACCCATGAAATTCACATTCAGTTAGGACTTATAACTCCTCTTACTAATACTCCTGTGTACTATTAAGCAGACTGTTACACCGAGCCTCCTGTGGAAATAAGGTCTAGTTTTGTCCTAATATCGTCACAGAAGAAGGAGCTGAAAAGTGAATATATGTTTTGTTCATGAATACATCCAGCAGCTAAGCATCGGGAAGGAAAAAAAGACCTATTTAAAACATAAACATATTTAAAACATAAAAACAACATGGGTACATGAGGAAACAGATTTAATAACCTCTTTGCAAATAGGACACTACAGGATCGTCACTCGTAACTACAGCAGCAAGAGACAGAATCACCTTTCCAGTACCAGTTATGGAAATGGAAAATGTAATTGCCTTCAAGGTGAGGGTACACACACTTAAGGAAGACATTCTACAATACATCTGCCTGAAAAAGGATCCTCTATTGACACCTTTTGTTCTGATGCTGGTTTTGGGTGCTGATGGGGATCACACACCAGTTCCCAGAACGCTAGCTTCTCACTGACTACTTAGGCACGTCTAGAAGAATCAAAGTGAAAACAGGAGTTTAAAAGCATGAACTCCAAGGCTCTGATGCAGGTAAACTGTAGGAATTACATAGCCATGGGTTTCATCTGAAGAGCAAAAAAACCAAAAAACCAGAATGACAAAAAACTCACAACATACCACCTCTTTGACTCAGCTGTGGGTCATTTATTCATGTCCTGTTCACATTAGCTAATGACAACCATTTTTTCCCCTCTATTCTGGTTGATTTTTTACCAGAACATCACCTCTCCTGTTTTCTGTGTCTGCTAAACAAGTTCAGGTCACATTTACCTAAATTCTTCCTTACTGTATTTTTATCATTATATCTTTTAAATTCATTCACCTTTTCCTAGTTTTAGGCTAGTTTATGGTCTGAAATGTAAGTCTGAATCTGTAACTCTGACAGAGTGACAGATCAGGAATCACCCCACTTGCTTGCCTACTCATTACAGTTCTATTTATATATCCTGAAAGAGCATTTACTTTATCTGTGGTAGAATCACATTGCATGCTAGTTTTCGATTTAGCAACTTGCCACCTCAGAAGCAGATTGTTTCAAGTAGTGTTCTCTGCTATCTGACAATGCTTTCATGCAATTGACACCCTCTCTCTCTCTTTTTCCCAAATAAAGTCCATTTATCCTAATCAAACCAAAAGCTATTGATTCCGGCCTATTTCATCTAACCTCCCTGCATCTGGCTATAGGTGAACCATTTTCAGGAGGTTTTCTCCTCTTCTCACCCTCAGCACTGAATACAATGCAGACCAAGTGCATGTGTCCTCTAAAAACGCTTTAATATTCTAAGGACAGAACAGGTGCTCCCCCTGCCTCACGTGGAGCTCAGCCCACCTGGAAAACACCGTCTGTCACCTGCTACTTCAGAGAGCAGATTTTCCAGGAACAGTCTACCACTCCTGACAAAAGTGGTTACTACGGAGAAGCGGTGGGGTATGTAATGCAGCAATACAGCTTTTCAGACAGAACCTTACTAAAATTAATGAAGCAAAAGGAAAGGGGAAAAAAAAGCACACAGGGCTTTTTTTCCAGCACATATTTGTAAATTAGCAGCCTTAAAGTGGTAAATTGGCTGCTTCTAAATTGTGGACAGTCCTCCTTAAAAGCCATTGTGAAACTTCACAGGAAAAGCTCTGACACTCGCAGCAACCCTATATAATTTATATTAATTTTTGCTACTTTTTTAAACGGTGTTGATCATACAGAGTTAAAAACACAGGGAAGATTTACAGAATTGGAAGTAAGTCCATGACTATGTAATCAAGAGTATCCACCATGAATTAAGTGTACGGTAGTGACAAGAAAATCATCCAAGGACCTGGTAGCTGTGTTCCTTCCTAACTCACTAGCACTGCCCAGTCAGTACACACACTTCAGTATTCTTCACGTTACATAAATGACGAGGCCTCTGCTCTAAATCAGGGTCTTTGTCCTTGGTTGGCACATCTAAATAAAGCTGTGTAGTCCCAAGGGACTGACTGATATTGCTTTGGATTTTTTAAAGTTAGCACATGTTTTCTTTTAAGGTTTTCAAGGTAAATTCCATCCTGGTTCATGATTGAAAAAATCCCAGTAGTATAAAATGGATATTTGAAACTTAACTGCTTTGTATAGCTTGAAGAAAGTAATTAGGGACTAAATTATATCTTCAAGTATCTTCACTAGCTCATTCTTTCATTTTCTTTCATTTTGGGGCCTATTAAAATTTGTCCTAACGTTTATTATCCTCCACAGACTACAATAAATTCCCTTCAACTCACACACCATCCCTTCGTTCCACACAGCTGCTGTAAGTGCCAGTAGTTTCTCTTCAGCCTGTGTTCCATGGAACAGTCTCCTAAACCACAGCATGTTATTGACTCACCATTTCATTTTAATTCCTGATTAAATACATACTGGGTAAAAACACTTTGTCTGTTCTCTTCACTCTGCAGTCTGATCCATTCTTTCTTATCTGGGTTTGACCTTTAGTTCTATTGATGCTTTTTGATACTTGAAATTAAAATTTGTTAGTTCAGTCGCAATCTAGAACTAACTCATCCAGTGACACATATGTCAATTTTCTTTCGCCCATTGACAGTTGTCTAATGAAAGCCAGCATTTAATCAGAATATCATTTAAACAGTTTTTACTGCACTATAGTCACATCTGTGCCATGGTTTTCTTTGATTTGGTTCATTTTTTCCTACAGCAGGACTCTTCATCCCACTCAACCAATCACAGACTGACACCAGTGCAGAAAACATTACTTATTAAAGTAAAGAGGCATCTCATTTAAGGACCTCTGCAGCTCCATCAATTTGCATCTGTTATTTCCAGTTGTCCTTCACCGGGAAATACTGCCCATACAAAATAAGATCCTTATGCCTCAAACTCCACATGGGCAGAGCCAACCTCATCCAGCCTCTGACAAGCCCAGATTTCTCTGACATGACACACAGCTAAAAAGGGGACAAGTGTAAAATAGGAAGAGTGGATAGCTGCATTTACTGTCACTATGTTTGAAAATAAAAATCTTCTCTAAAGAGGGAGCAGGTCAGTTAAAAAACCACTAATGATTCCCAGAGTTATGTTAGCAGGTTATATTTGACTGGAGCCCACACCACATTTCAGGCCAAAAAATATTTTACTCCACAGAACTAAAAGCAGGCTCAAGTAAGGTGTGTAATTCATCTACTTAAGAGGGCTCTTCTTTTTTTTCCCTTCTGCACTTTTCCTCAGAGGATCTAGTTTTGGCCACAAGTAGACACAAAACTACCTGCACTATCTGTTGCCTGCAAGGCAATTTTGGATATATATTTACATGTTTGGCCATGTGAAACCAAGTAAAGAATTACTGATTCAACCAAGTGTGCATAATTATCTGTATTTAGATGTTTTGTGTTTCCAGCATCGCCTTGTTTTTCTAAACATAAAATAATGCTCTATTTGACCTTACACTTTTTTTTCCATAGACACAGGAAAACCAGCCATGAACACCAGTTGTTTGTTTAAGGAATCACCATATTAATAGTTTATGAGGGGCCCAGGGATGGAAAGTTAGACTGCCATTTTCACACCTGCAATCACCAGCTCACAGAAGACAGTAGGCAGAAGAAATACACATTAAACACTTCAGTTACCATCTGTAGGCAACCTGCAACAGATACAGAGAAAAGTGGGGAAATGGAAAGAACAGAGCTGAGATTACGATGAAAGCATCAGCAGAAAATTAAAAGTCCTTTAATAAAAAAAAAAACAAAAAACAAACATATTAAGACTATTTGCTCCATGTACTGGACACTCCTTTGGAAAGCTAATGACCACAGTTTCTTAAATTATATTAAGACATTCATATCATTGACAAGCCTAGTCTTAAAAAAGCTGATGCTCCATCAACACAAATAACTATCTGTGCTTAAGTGGAATTGGGAGAAGCAGTGTCGGATGGTGCTGGCCAGGAGCGTCTGCCGTGGTGTCCATCCATGCAAAGACCACTCTCTGTGCAAAGCTCCAGGACCATCATCCAGGGTCCAGATGCTTTGAGACCCAGCTCACCCTCCACGGTGTCACTGAGGCCTCCCCAGCTGTCCCTAGGGGTACAAAAGACAGAAACATCCGAACTCTCCTGCTCACAGGAAAGCACAACCCAGGGCACTCGCAGAGCCTGTGGATGTCGCTTTGCAGCATCGCGGGGAAGGTGTTTTGGGGGGCTCACAGTCACCCTGGTCAGACGGGACACCCCTGCACAGGACGACAAGAGGTCATGGTTGCCCCTGGACAGACGGGGCACCCCAGCACAGGCCCGGGGGGGTCACGGTTACCCCCGGCCAGCCGGGACACCCTGCACAGGCCCGGGGGGGTCACGGTTACCCCCGGCCAGCCGGGACACCCTGCACAGGCCCGGGGGGGTCACGGTTACCCCCGGCCAGCCGGGACACGCTGCACAGGCCCGGGGGGGTCACGGTTACCCCCGGCCAGCCGGGACACCCTGCACAGGCCCGGGGGGGTCACGGTTACCCCCGGCCAGCCGGGACACCCTGCACAGGCCCGGGGGGGTCACGGTTACCCCCGGCCAGCCGGGACACCCTGCACAGGCCCGGGGGGGTCACGGTTACCCCCGGCCAGCCGGGACACCCTGCACAGGCCCGGGGGGGTCACGGTTACCCCCGGCCAGCCGGGACACCCTGCACAGGCCCGGGGGGGTCACGGTTACCCCCGGCCAGCCGGGACACCCTGCACAGGCCCGGGGGGGTCACGGTTACCCCCGGCCAGCCGGGACACCCTGCACAGGCCCGGGGGGGTCACGGTTACCCCCGGCCAGCCGGGACACCCTGCACAGGCCCGGGGGGGTCACGGTTACCCNAGCTTTGAATAGGGAAGTTTTGCGGGGGGCTCCGCTCGCAGAGTCCGCGCCGTGTTTGCAAATATTGGGGCCGCTCCTGCGCCAGGTCCGCCGGCCGCGGGAGGGGGGACAGCCGCGCGCCCGCCCCGGGAGACGTCTTGCCCTGCTGTGCGATTAAACTTTGCATGAAACTTTGGGTCTTTTTTCCTCCCCGAGCTCCTCAAGGAATTAATATATATCTCTATATATATACATTTTTTTT
>VXBT01001563.1:635411-653013 GCA_013400235.1 Oriolus oriolus | reverse complement strand
AAAAAAAAAAAAAAAAGAATCAAGCCCAAGTGTCAGCGAGGAGTTTGGGGAGAATTCAGCACAAATGTGTAGATGTTTTGAAGCAGGTTTTGAGCAGACGGCTGTCTGGGGGGAACAGTCCCGAGGCGGATGGAAGGAGCTGCGCATCCCCGTCTCTCGTTGTTTACCGCCGGCGCTGCCGGGGGCTGTCAGCGCCCGCGGCCGCGGCCGCTCCGCTCCGCAGCCGCGCGGAGCCGGCGCTCGCTGCACACCGAGTCCTGGCAAAAGTTTTGCGCTTGTACCAGGTCCAGACTCCACAGCTGGGTCTTGTCATCCGAGCTCCCTGCCTTGGCCAAGGGCTGCTTTGTGCCCTGTGCTGTGGGTTTATGTTTTTTTTTTTTTTTTTGTGCTGGTGTTGGTGGTTTTTTGTTTTGTTTAATTTTTTCTCTGCACATTTATACTGTTATCGCTTTTGTTCCTGGCGAAGATGGGGAAAAAAGCCCTCCAGGAGTGTCGGTACACACGTCTGTGTGTGTGCCTGTGTATATACATGTATAGAGCGTGGCTGTTCCCAGCGCAGGGAGCTTTGTCGAGCCCGTGAGTTGTCAGTCATATGACAGCGATCCCCTTGTGCTAATTGCCCTGGCCGGGAAGGGAGAAGAACGGAGGCTCCTTCCCTTTAATGGACATATTTTTTTGCCCTTTTTCCTTTTTTTTTTCTTTCCCCCTTTCTCTCCTTGCTGTGATCCAAGCAGCGGGCTGGCAGGGTCTGACAGCCCTGCGGGGCTCGGGGCAGCGCGGCCGCCGCTCCGCTCGCTCCGCGGCGGGGGCTGCTCAGCCCGGTCACCGGATCAGATACCTGCTGGCTTTGCAGAAGAACCGAAGGAGCCTTTCCCAGAAGGTTGAAATGCAAAGTGTTACAACCTTCACATACCTACTAATTGTATGCAATGACTTTTTTTTTTTTCCCTCCCTCCCCCCCGTTCCCCTTTCAGAGCGGCAGCTCCATAGTACGTGATTGAAATGGAGCTAAGTAGTTTCCTTCAGGCATTCGGGCTCTTGGCGAAGCGCCAGCCCTCGTTCCCAGTAGCCTTCAGAGGCATTTAAACTCGGAGAGCTTCACTCTGCTCCCCATTACTAATCTACCTAATGAGGAATTTAAATTAGCCGGGAATATGAAAGTTTAACAAGATCTTAATAAATGCTTTTTTTGCTTGTTTTCACGGAAAATCAAAGCACTATTGTGCTGTCTCTGTAGAAACCCTTTTTGTTTTTAACAGCATTGCAACCCAGTTCCCTAATTACAGACAAACACATAAATACAGTGTGCAACAGTGGGTTTGGTTTTGGGGGATGTTTGTGGTTCTGATTTTTCTGTCCAGGTTTTGCCTACACTCCGAGCCTGACCAGAGCATGTGACCCAGTTTACTGGAGCGGTGCTGGGGGAGAAAAGAGGCTGCTCCCATGGCGGCTCTGCTCATGGGCAGATGGAAGGGGGCTGTGAGGGGAATGTGTGGCATTTGGGACCAGGTTTTGCTACCGGGCTTGGAAAAGATGATCTTGCTAAAATAAGTCGTGTTTGGTTTGGAAACTTGGTGTGTCCGTTTTCTGTGTAAAGCTTCCATATGGCTCATTTCCTATAGTGGAAAGAATAATCCCAAAACATCAGCTTGTTGCCATAACAGTTCATGTTCTTTTTTTTTTCTTTTTTTTTTTTTTTGTTCTCTGAAAATGGCTAGAAAGTCAGCAGGGTGAATTGAAATTGAAACCCACAGTTTCACCCATTTAGAGTGGTTTTGTTTTTTCTTTTGTTTTGTTTCATGGAATTGAGGGGAATGTGGTCGGGGGGGGGGGAAGTTGTCCATGTACTGTTACATGTACATTTGCAGAGTACTTTCTTGGCAGATGGTCATGGTTTTAAAAGGAAGTCTCCTTTGGCATTGCGTGAAAGAAAGAAAGAGATGACTCATACAGTTGCACTCTTGGCCAGTAGATAAAGTTCTTGTTCATTGTGGGACTCCCAGCAGGACCTCAGAGTAATTTCCCGTTTCGCATCCTATAGAACAGAACATTTCTATTCTGGAACTTTTTTCCTGCCCTCTCCTCTGTTGTTGAAGTTCTCCATGTTCCTCTGAACACGCATGGAAGCAGTTTGAATTATGTGGTGTGCATGCCAGTGCGCTTGGAAATGACATTCTTTGAAAGTCGAGTGTGCTGTGTTCTCATGCACAGGAAATGGGAGGATGTCTGCTGCTCCATTGATGTCCCCAGAAGACAGGCCAGCAGCTCCGCAGCCATGCTGAAACGTGGCTTTGTTTTCTGACGCAGAGTTTGGGTTTTAACCGGGTGTCAGAGCACACTGTATTCAACTGGGTCCTTTCAGCCTCATGATTGTGTGAGAGAGATACAAAACAACTTGAAATTAGTCAAAGTGCAAGAGCGAAGCATGGTTATACATTGTGGTTTTCTATGGTCCTTTTCAACATCAGCCTACTGAAAACACAGATTTTATGATGAGAGTGATGGTAATTTGACTGAGTCATTAGAATGCTATTTTGGAAACCAAAGCTGACTTGCACCTTCAGCTGTGTGTTTGAACTCCTGCCCAGGTCTCGAAAACTGATTTATTTTCATCGTAACAGTCACCTAGTTACGGCTTGAGGAGCCTTTAATTTGTTTTGAACCTAGAAACCTCAAATCGAACGTTCTACATTCCTGCATGCTTTTTGAAGTGTAAAATAATTTGGTTTGTTTTAAAGCAGGCCTGTAACTTTTCTCTTTTTGTTTCCTCCTCTTTCACCTAGACATGTTTGGAGCTGGAACGGTATCTCCAGAGTGAACCCTGTTATGTTTCTGCATCTGAAATCAAATTTGATAGCCAAGAGGATCTCTGGACCAAAATTATTCTGGCACGTGAGAAAAAGGAGGAATCTGAACTGAAGAACACATGTGTCCCAAAAGAGGACAATCTTGCTAGTCAGAACTTAGAGACCAACAGTTTGAATTCTGACGTGAGCAGCGAATCTTCAGACAGCTCTGAGGAGCTCTCGCCCACGACAAAGTTTACCTCTGACCCTATAAGTGATGTTTTAGCCAGTTCAGGAAACTTGAGTTCATCTGTCACTTCCACTCCCCCTTCGTCTCCTGAGCTGAGCAAGGAGCCTTCTTCCCAGATATGGAATTGTACGCCGGGTGAGTTGCATTCACCGGGGAAAATCCGTACCGGTACCACTGGAAAGACTGCAGAAAAAGGTACACCCTCCAATGGTGACACCTCGCCAGATGGCAGAAGGCGTGTTCACAGGTGTCATTTTAACGGTTGCAGGAAAGTTTACACCAAAAGTTCACATCTGAAAGCACATCAGCGCACTCATACAGGTTAGTAACCCTATGCTTCTTAAGAACTGGCAGCTACTGTAGGGAATACCCCTTGGTGGTGGTGGTGTCACAGCATTACTCAATCACTGGGTGGTAGCCCAGGTTTGGAGAGATGATGTAATAGCAGCAGAGGCTTACCAGTATGGACAACATCGCTTCCTCATTCTCTGCAAGAGCCAGGGCAGTTGGTGGTGGATTAGGCTGCTGTCATAGCAAATAGGAGCCACTTGTCTAAGCAGGCAATGGTTGGGAAGCTGCAGCAGCACGCAGTCTTCAGGAGCAAAGGTCCAGCCAAAATAGGTGCCAGGCCTTTCTTGACAATTATTTCTAAAGCAAAACTGAGCTATGACTTCATTGCTGAAAAAAAGGGATGTATATGCAAACATCGGTCAGATCACTTAGCGCTGTTAGCGCTTGTTTTATGCCTCAGTCTGCATCGGGTCTATTTTATCAGACATACCAAGGCCTTGATTATATTAAGTACAGCTATATTTGTAACTCATTTAACACTTAATGCGTGCCATTGCTATCAGCAAAAAATCTTGGAAAGCCCCAGTGTGTTGTTGTCCTTCTGACACACCTGCCCAATGGGACTTAAAAATGTACAATCTACGGTATAATTTGATCCCAAATTACTGAGCAACAGCATTTTATTATTATGAAACCTGAACTAAAAATAACAATCCTGTGTATTATTGGGAAAGAAAGTGAGGAAGATAGGCACTTCAGGGCTTTTATAAATATTTTATGGTTGAAGTAGCGTGCTGATGTGCTTGTTTGAGCATTATTATTTGACATCTCTTTATGACAGCAGTTAGATGTGTAGAGCTGTGCCTTGGCTCAGTAGTCATGGCTTAACATGAGGAGCTGGCTCAGTGTTCTTGGTGTACCAATGCAAGCACCTATATTCATGGTTGTTTGTTTTTCTTTTTTCCCCCTAAGATGTGGGAAAGAGAATTCAAGGAAAAATTCTATTTCGATTCATGAGCTCAGCATTTTGTGGCTTTTATGAGAAGTCTGAGCAAGCTTGGACGCTCCCATTGTTGTGCAGAAGTCAGATAAAACAGGATTATTTCAAGAGAAAGAAACAACTTCCACTGCAACCGTGGTTGTTGAGCAGACATAAATAGCTGCCAGGCTCAGAAGTATTGCAGAACTGGTGTTCTGGTGCTGTCTGGTTGAGAACGTTCCTGTGAATGCAAGTGGTATTTCTTGAATGCTGAAATAGCAGTGTTCAAAGTGGTGTGCAGGCTTTTCCAAGAATAAGTGGCTCAGCAGAAAGGAGGTTGCATGTTATGCAGATGAGTGAGTGACAGAGGACTTTGATGCAATACAGTAGCCTAATTGCATTTTGGAGCCTAGCTGTGCTGTCTTTAATCACCTTTATGAGGTGAATGGTACCTGTTTGGGAGTAAGCCTGCCATTACAGATGAGCAGGAATGGTAGAGGGCTGGATTCCTTTGTTTCCTGGGAGCCTGTTTAATCACTTTTTTAAAATTTATATTTCTCATAGGAATGAGATTATCCGATGTGCTGTTGCAGCAAGATAAGTAGGAATCACGTGGATGAATTTTGTGAGCCTTCTTTGCTTACATGTTCTGAAGCGTTCAGATAGGTTAAATAAAATTGTCTGTCTTTGGGGGAGTAAAGGAGGTTTACATAGAAAATGATAGCACCTGTCTTTGAATGAAGTCATGACTAACATGTAATCTGCTTTCTTTGTAGGGGAAAAGCCTTACAGATGTTCATGGGAAGGGTGTGAGTGGCGTTTTGCAAGAAGTGATGAATTAACCAGACACTTCAGAAAGCACACTGGTGCCAAGCCTTTTAAATGTAGTCACTGTGACAGGTATGTGACTGAAATGCACCCTTTTAAATAGTTGTTTTTAATGCTTGTTGGAAAGCCAGTCTAGGCTGCTTTTCTCTTGTGTAGGAATTATTAGGGAACACAACAGTGTCTGGTAGTTTTAAGGAACTACTGCATATTTAGACTAGAAAAACCCTTCCATTTTACTAATCGTTGGGAAGTGGTTTGTAGCCCGATCTTGCAGATGAATGTTGAGAGGTCCGCAGTTTTACCATCCATCTGCAGAGCTCCTGGGTGCCCAGAGACACCTTGAGTACTCCCGTGTATCCCGGGAATGCCAAATCCCTCCTCCACCAGCTGTGTTTTGGAGCACCAGAGCAAGGGGAGGTGCCTCAGCCCCGCGTGTCGCGTCGCGTGTGCCGGCGGCCGTGGGCTAACGCGCAGCCTCACTCTTGCCTTGCAGGTGTTTTTCCAGGTCTGACCACCTGGCCCTTCACATGAAGAGACACCTCTGAATGGGTCAAGAGGTGAATCCTGCGGGCTAAGAGGCGTCAAGGTTGAAGAGCCTTGAGCGGAGGGATGCGTGTTCCAGCCAAAGCATGCCATTTTGCACCCTACCCAGTTGCCTCCAGGACCTCACTTCCTTGAAGGTCTTTTGAGGGCTAATAAGTCATGTAAGAACGGCATAGCAACCGCGGTGCGTGATGTTTGGGGTTTCCTGGACTCATACACTGGTATCTAACCTTCTGAGTGGCTCCTAAGCCTTTGCCGTGAGCATGTGCACTGAGAATGTTAATGATTGGGCGACTGTATGCGATGAGGATCTCTTGATGACTGTATGCTGAGGCACATTTTTTTTCTTGTGGTTGTTTTATAACTGTAAGAGAAAAAAAATAGTCTGAATGTCTTGTATGTGAGGAATATCTCGTGAGATGGGACGACCACCAATCATTTCCAAGGGGTGGGGGGAGGGGTGTCTGCACCTTTTTAGAGGGAAAACCTGAGAGGGGAAAGGGGGGAATAAAAAGAGTCAGGATGCCAGAATGGAAACGGGGGACCTCCCTGTTCCTGTGTGAGAGGAGCTTTAGGTGTCTGGTGCAGCTATTAAACGTGCAATGTGTCAAGTAGCTTGTTTTACTTGCTACAGAGCTCATTTGTAATCCATTGTATAAGCTGTGTATTTACAAATGTAACACAACTATAACTTTTCATTATAATACAAAGGTTATTGCATGGTTCTGGGGAACTATATGCTTTTCCATTCTTTAATCAGGACTGCAGTTTTGATTCCAGTTAAGAGCAGCTAAAATACAATTGGTCTAATGTTACATAATGTATGGAACATGAATAATTTTTTTGTTGGGTGGATAAAACCACTATTGGTTAGAAACTGATTTTTCTCATGCAGCTAATTTTTCTCTTATTTATGCCTTGAGGACTAACTTCTGGTTTTCTAGCTGTTAATGCACTGTTGACCTTAATAATGGTGCCTTATGCAAGTGACCTTCTCTTGCAGGGGGTCTTATACAGGGGTATGGGTGATGCATGCTTTATTAAGGCTCTCTTTTCACCTGGCATTGTACTGTATCAAATGTATAATATGAGGGGAAAAAAAGGTTACTTCCAGGGTCCTCCTTCACAAAGACAAATATAGAGAAAAGTCATTCATGTCAGTACAGTATTTGTTTAACTTAGACAATTTGACTGTGTTACAGTATAATGCATATGCCAATTGAATACCTGACCAGTTCTGCCACCTTGAGACTTTTTTTATATTGACCTTGCACAACAACTGTGTATATACACACCCCAACTGTACTTAATATGTCAAGTTTTCATACATATTAAAGATACAGAAGTATTAAAAGATGTATTTGCTTAAAAGGCACAAGTTTCACATCTATATATCTAGCTATCTGTTGGTCATACAGAAAGAAACTATATTACTTTTTTTTTAAAAGTGGGCAGAAAAATAATTGTGTATGTATATTTGTGTGTACAGTCTGTGTATGTGTGTATATATATAGATAATATATAAATATTTTTTTTAAAAGGAAAAAAATTAGAACACATAGCTAGAAAATGCCACAGCCCATCAAAATATTCCCACTCCCCCTTCCCCCCCGCAATATGGTCATTAAGGAGACAAAGAAATGAAAGATACAGTTAATTAAAATCTAGCATTTTTAGAGGCTTTACCTTTAGCTTAATGGTATGCTAAAGGCTTTGTTGGCATTCAGTCCTTCTCAGACTGCTGACTGTGTTTTGTAGTTATTAGGTTGTCTGGAATAGCGTATCTGTGGCCATTTAAGAATGATATGAACTGAATATTGGCATGCTAAAAGAATATTAGCTGTGTGCAGAAGTACACTCGGGTTTTGGCCTTCCAGCTTACTGGAGGACCTGTAAGTGAGCTAGTCGTTGTGGTGGTTGAGCTCTAATTTTACATAGTTCAGCTAAAATAAAGACTGTTTTTTCCTAGAGTAGGAATAGTCTGTCCAAAACCAGTTTTGTTTCGTTTTGGTTTTTTTAAACCAGCTCACTACAGTCGATGCAATGAAACATGTGACCTGTTTCTTTTACTATTAATTATCAGTCTTGCTTACTCTGCTAATATTTTGGTATATCTTCCTGGAAATGTATGTAGATAAGTGGTTTAAAAAAAGTATATGCAAGTGATCTGGTTCTATGGAACACACAGGCTTAAATCATTCTCATTTCATTTTTGGTTTAAATTGCCTGAAAATGCACTTTTTTTTTTTCTTCCCCCAAACAGACAAAATTTTCCAGAAAATGGATTTCTATTTACAACTGGGTTTTGTTGTGTTTTTAACTCCTTGTTTGCATTGTCCTTGGCTTAGCCGTAATTCTTATAAACAAGAAATTAAAAAAAAAGAAAAAAAAAAGAAAAGAAAAGCAAAAACAAACAAACAAAAAACCATCCCCAAACGAAAAAAAACTTGCACTGGCTTGTCTCAATTGTGAAATACCATCAGACTTGTGTGGATGGGGTGGGGCTGTGTGCCATATGTCAAATGCCTGTAATTTTCTTAATAAGCAAGTACATTTTGTTCAGGTGATAACTGAGCCTCAATCAAGCTGAAAAATAAAAAAAAACATTTTTGCTTGAAATTTAAGAAGAAAAAGTTTCTATTAGTGAAATTTCTTTTTTTGTTTTTGAAGCACCCTGTTATCTAAAGAATCTCTTTGTAAGATTTTTGTAAAAATTTTGTTTTACAAGATTTTATTTGAAATTGTTTTTTGCAAGATTGTTATATTTCTGTATGAATGTATTTTTTATTGGAATAACATAAAAAGAAATTCTTATCAGCATCATGTGTCTGTTTTCATCTTTCTCCTAAGTCCTACACCAAACAATGGCAAGTACTATGTTGCTGCTTTGTCTTGAGTCACACCTGGTGACGGGTACAAACACCTTGGGGTCAGCTCACTTTGTGGAAGACAAGCCTTGTTGGGAAAATAATTTTGGCAGTAGAAACTAGAAGTTCTTCCATATCTGAAAAGCTGCTCTTGACTCATGGTTTGTCTCAGCGGAATAAATAGTTAATGTGATTGTTGCTGCAAGACTGCACCTTCATTTCAAATCGTTTGTTCTGGAGAGGTGAATGCACATGGGACGAGTTTGGCGTGTGGGAAAGGAGGTTCAGTGGGCATTGAAAGGGAAGGACGAAGCCAGAAAGGTGATGGCTGGGCTGGAGGCAGGCATCTGTCCTTGACATTTACTGCAGACTGTGGAGCTTGGAGCTGCCTGGTCCATGGGGAAGCAAGCCCAAAACCTTGAGGTGCAGCTGTGGGAAGGAACTGCATGAGATCTGCCTGCTCCAGACACACATCTGAGGCTGCTGTAGGGCTGACCTGACCCACATGCTGGTGGTGACCTCAAGCAGTCGAACACAAGCCTCTCTGAACCACATTCTTTCAGAGCAATGGCTCTTCAAAGCATGTGTGGCATGTGCCCTGGCTCGGGACCCACGCAGAACTTGTTTGATGTTGCCTTGTGGCTCCTGCTTCACTCATGGTGGTGTGTTAAAAGTCCCTCAAACATCAGGTAAAAACATTGGCAAAATGGCAGGGTTGTATGCTGAGAAACTGGCTTTGAACCTGTGGATTCAGTTCATGTTAACATATCCTGGATTTGGATGATTTAGAAGTGGTCTAAAATGATGCAAAAGAACTGAAACACTAAATATAGATTGAGGCAGAAGCAGTGTGGAAGAGGGACTCTTGCCCCCTTCTCCAGTTAGCCCTGCAGTGGGCCAGTAAATAGACATAATACTTTCATTAAGCATGGCAGAAATGGTAATTTAAGCAAATTCATGATCTGCAGTGGGAGGGGTGCATTAAATTTTACCACTGGCATGATATCTCAATCAATGAAACACAGTAGTCTTCTGGGAAACTTGAAGTTTCAATAGAAATAGAAAAGGCTACTGAAGTTTAGGGATGGAGATATTTTGCCTCCTCATAAAGAAATGGAAATATTTTTAAAGAACTGAGCTTGACCTCCTTCAAGATTCTCCACCCAAAATGTTCAATGGGTGTGTAGTACAGAACAAGGACTGGCAAATTTTTTCCTGTTTATTTGGTGTGTGTCATCTAGGGCTGTGTCATACCCTACCTTAAAAAAAAAAAAGCCTGAAAACTCCTTTATTAAGGATGTTACTGAGATCCAACTTTTTTTTTATTTTTTTTTTTTTTAATTCTCAGACAGACTGCACTAAAAAACCAGCAGTGTGTGCAGGAAAAAAAGAGACTACTGACAGAGCAATTGGGCAACAAGGAAACTACAAAGCAGAAAGCAATAGTGCATTTCAACATGCACATCTAGTGCAGGTTTGCTTAATTCTGGATTTTGAAATGCAGAGCAGAGGGGAAGAGACATGAATTTGAGGGTGAAGAAGTCAGGTTGCTGAGGTATGGACATGGATTAGTAGCCTCTGCAAGTTCCAACAGCTTCAGCAGAGGTTAGAAAGGTGAAAAGGAAGACACAGCCTGCGAGCCAACGTGTTAGCACAGAAGTTAGATATAGCATGTTTGTGCAATGGTCAAGATGAAATGTTAAAATCCCAAAACAACCTGTTTGGATGTTTGTTTGGGGTTTTTTTAATCCTCTTGGGTGTGAAAAATCCAGGCATACAAGTGGTCAGTGTAAGTAGGGTGTATCACAGTTTACCAGCTTGTTTGAACAACTGTGTATTATAAATACAGCATGACTTGGAAGTTCACAATAGACAAGTGATTGCTGTTTTGTTAAATTGGATGTTCATATTGTTTAGAAGTTACTGATTGTCTCCCGTCCAAACCATATTACAATTTGAAATAAACCGAGTCTGGAATTGTTGTGCTTGTTAAGGCATGTTGAAAACAAGCTGTATTTTATTCTTTCCTCTTTAGGAGTTGTTCACGGTATCTCTGCCTTCGTGTCCATCTTTTACCTCTTCCATTCTTCTCAACTACCTGAGCATTTGCTCTTTATTTTCTTTAATTGCTGTGAAAGCTCTGAGGAAAAAAAACAACCTCTGTAAATCACACAAATAGCAGCAGCAAAACTAGAAACAAGAACGAAGAACACTATGGCGATTGTTTCAAAAGTAGCTGAGTGTTCTTTATGCAGCAGTGAAGGAGTACATGACCTTACGTATCACACAACAGGGAGACAACATTTGATAAGAGGAAAGCTTCACGATCCATCCATTGGAAGTCTCCTCAGCCTTGCTTGGAGACAAGGACAGTAGAGTTCAGGTAGGCTGAAACAGTAAGGGGAGCTCTAACTGCACAAGATTGTGTGGGGGGACACAGGTAAATGTTTCCCCTCCACCTTTTAAAGAATGAAAGGCCTGATATTTCTTCTTTGTTCCTCCATTTCTTCAGAAATGCCTTGGAGAAAAAATGGCTTAGATAGGAAATCTCTGCACTATTTCTTCCTCAAGCTTTTGCAGATTTGTTCCCTCTGGTAGCATTGGTTTATAGACTCAGCAACAATACCAGTACTCCAGTTCTTTATTTCTGGTGACAAGAGGTTACCAAGCAGCTCGTACTTCCGCAGAAGTCGGCCTCATCAAATGGGATTGTGTAGCCAAGAGGCATTAACAGGTACTTCTGAAATAAAGCCCCTGACATGGCAAGAAACTCTGCTGAGATTATACAGTCCAAGGCAATGGTATCTTTATATTTTTTCCCTTTAGCTCTTTTACCTCTACACTGGCTGTTTCATCCCTTATTCATGGTCCTTAGATATATGGCATTTATTTTTGATCAAACCTGTAGCAATACTGTCTCATAACCGATTGAGCTCTTACATTTAAGGGAGAATGAGCAGACAGAGTATTGCTTTTGCACACAGGTCTACAGAGGTTTAATCAGTCTAGGATTCATTGGAGCTACCCTGGGAAATAAGGGTTTGCAGGTTCATGCATTAATATTGTGAGGCCTTGGTCAAAAGCTCGTTTAAATCACAGAGAAATTCCTCACTGAATTCGCCTTGCTCCAGATACAGTCATTTTTCCATAGAGCTGAACCTAAGGAGAAAGTACATTTGAAATCCATTCAGAACCAAATTTTCACTCAATGACATTTATGACTATATTTTGTCCATTTCCTGTTGAACATTTGATAGCTGGAGTTCACAAGTACAAGCAGTGCAAAGACAATTTTTTTTCATAGAAGTGTGATTTTTTTCCTCCTGAAATTTATTTTTGATTGCAGACTGATGATAAACCCTGTAATTTGTTCTGCAGTTTCACTTACACAACAGCTACATAAAAATTTTTGTAAGTTATAGCAGTGACTATTTTGAACTGCAGTGGTTTCAATTGGAATGCTTCATGAAGTATTAGCTGAAGAATTGTTAACTGGAGAAATTAACTGGATTTGTAGGACGTCATAGCAACAAAGGTGGCCTGTGGCTTTAAAAAAAATTGCTGCATCAGATAGGAGCCAGCATATTTCGTTAAAACGCAGAGAAACTATTCAGAATTTGTAACTGAGGCTACTGATCGGTCGTGTTCTTGAAGTATAGGTTTATAATTTGTCACAGGAAAAGAACTCCATAAAGCAAAACCGCTAAGGTGTTTTAAGATGATCTATTATGTGGAGGTGTCTAGTACAGCCATTTTGGATCGGTGTCATGATAGGAAACAGATGGTATATATGTTTATGTTTAACATTTAAGGAGGTATAGAAAGCAATTGGGAGGTGATGTATTTTGTTAATGGGCAAGTAAAGCCTCATATGTACAGTTAAAATAGAATGTAAAAAACAAGCAACATTTTTTCAGCACAAATGAGGCAATGCAACAACAGCTTAAGTAGATTTATTTGACTTGTTTCACTTTAAATAATTTTAATGAGAAATTCTCTAAATGTTTTTGAGCGGAGATAGAAAGTAATCTGGTAACCACATGTCTCGATGTATGCCAAGCTGTTCTTTAACAGCACTTTCTTTCAATACAATATAAATTTAGCTGGAATTAGCATTGCTGAATATTAGTCCCTCAGAGCCTCCCTTGCTAAACCTCCATATTCTTTTTATTGCCTCTATGCAATTCAGAAGCAGAGTGTGTGGTCAGTTCTGGACAAAGGCAAATTCTCTAATGGGGCTGGGGAAGGCAATGTATTGGTGAATTCTGTAGCAAACAGCTTGGTAATAATTCAGGAAGGTTGCAGATCTGCACTGCTTACAGTAATATATTTTTCTTGTAATGTGCTACCTTTTGGATTTGATACTGAATATATCAAAAATCTAGTTATGCATGCAAAGCTGTATTTTTCTGAGTTTTATGTACTTCACCTTACACACCCAGTAGTGTGTTTTTTCATTTATAAGATTTATCTTTGAGCATGCACTGATATGACTAACGCTCATTTCCAAGCTCTGCTAGGCAAGTTACTCAGTCTTCTGGGGTTTACTTTATTTGTTTTTGCTAAGTATGAAGAGGACATTGAGGGCAACTGGATTTTAGTAGATCCTCACTGTAATTAATTATTCATCAGCAGCAGAAGTATTAGCAGCAGCAGTCAGACATGCAGAGGAGGCTGAGATCTTGCTGTTGTGAACCTACAGGGAGACAGGCTCTTCCACTGAGGTTCTGCCTAATTAGGCCACGACACATTTGGAATTACCCACATCCAAAGACAGAGAAAGTAGTTTTACAACCTGTTCTGATGATCTCAGCATTTTTCCTTTTTCTAGTCAGATAGATATTACTGGTGATATTATAATATCCATATCATAATTCCATTCAGTCCCGCTGTCTGTTTCAGATGGATTAATTCTGGACTCATTCTCACCAGGATGGGAACTCCCCATACAGAACATGGGGTTTCAATGCATTTTAGTCGGCATTTTTAGGTGGGACCTTGTAATGCCCACCCCGGTCTCACATAATTGGGTTATTTCTTATTTCATAATTTTGTTTTCCATTTCTAACCACTTCCTTCTGGCAATAACTTTGCTGCATTCTATGTGTAATTATTTGGATCTTCTGATATTTCTTCTTGATTTGAAAATTTGTTCAGAATTAATCTTTTATCCCATAGATAGAAAAGAGTAAATAAGAGATGTAATAATGTTTTAGTACTAATGGGATTTGAGCCTTGGTAGGAAATAGATGCATTATTCATAAGGATTGATGGTCTTTAGTGTCCCAACAGCCCCTCGTGGGGCTTTGGAGGTATTAGACTGGTCACTGGAGAGAGGGTTGCTCTAATGCTCAATAAGCTAGACTAAAAATATCGCTGGAATTATAAGCAAAAAACTAATCAAATCCTAAATATAAATGCGATGACACAAATCCATCCCCTAGTTATCTCCAGAAACCACCCTGCCTCAAAGGGTTGTCAGTGACTTGTCCCTTATTATCTTTAATCAAGCGGAAGAGAGAGGCGCTGAACGCCGCAGTGGGTCTGTATAACGAGGCGCTGCAGGTGAGATCCATAGCCTGTGCTTCCCTCTATCCGTGTGCTGCCGGCTGGCCCCGGCTCCGCCAGCCCGGGAGAGGGGAGCGAGGAGACAAAGGGATGCAGTGTTTGCACAGTGCCTCTGAAGTCCTCTGTAGCTTCTCCTAATTTCCATCCCCAAAGTCCAGAATGCAGATGCTTCATCAGGCAAAACCAGCCTGGATGCCTGTAGGTAAAAATTATGTGGTAACACGCAACAAAGAAGCTGACTAGAGATTTCTTCAATAAGGTTTCCAGCACATACACAGATGGGATCTACCCAGACTCTGGTCTCTGTGCTCCATGACAGGACATTATTTATCTTAATTATAATGGCTAACTTAAAAAAAAATTTAAAAAAAAAAGTGTGTATTCTTTCATGTATCCAAGCAGATTAGGCATTAGAGTTAGAATATTTGTCAGAGAAGCTAAAACGCTAGCCACCAAATAAATGTAACTGTGTAATTCAATATTAAAAAATATCTTTTTCATTAGACATTAAATATCTTGGGATAATGATGAGGTCATAAAAGACTCATGTGTTTGGCCGGGAGGGAGAAGAATATTCATACAAGAAGAGCTCTGGGATACAGCTCCTCTTGGCACAAAGGACAGCACCCAAAATCTGCTCACGTGGTTCAATGTAAAGCAGATTTAAGCCTCAATTCTGAAATAAGATCTGTGCGCACACCCTTCTGACCCTCACCTGCTGTCCCCTGAGACACCCCGAACCATACAGGGCTGCTTTGGAGGGCCCCAAAGGACAGGGGCCATCTCTGATAAGGGACATGAAGTCCCAGAAGGAAGATGTCCTCAGCCAAAGTCTGAGCTGCACCAGGACCCTGAAGGTGATAAACTCAAGTAGGGAGAGTGGGTCAAGCTTCAGGAAGAATGTAGAAGTTTGTGATACCGGTGTTTGAAAACACAAATTAGAGCACGAGTGCTGAGACAAAACCTTCAGCCTTCATACTGTAGCACTTTGCTTTTGTCAGTGTTTGGCAGGATATGCCTGCCCAGGTACCCCTTACTAGGAAAGGAAACAGAACCCCCATACACTTTGCTGTGTCCTTTAGACCCATGACATGTAAGTTTAAGCCTACATTTTAAGTCTAAAATTAATTTCTTAATATGAAGACATTAACAAAGAAAAAATAATGATAGACTATTCGGACGCCAAGAATTTAATATCTTTTATTAAAATGTATATACATATGCACACACATGCATAAATGGAAACAGATTTCCTTGTCTAGGATTTTTATTTTCTGTATAATATCACATTCCAATAGAACAATGTCCTTGAAGAGTCATCTGTGGGACTGATATTAGTATTTCAGACTTAACCTAGGGTGTAAGGTGAAACCAGCTGAAAACACTAAACAAAATCAAACAGTCTGTGAAAAAACAAAAACAAAAAACAACACCAAAAAACAATAAAAGGCAAGAAAATAAAGCAAACTTTTAAGGTGGTTTGTTTTTGTTTGGTTTTTGTTTTAATCTAACACTTTGTGGGAATATGAGTAAGTAAATACACCAACACTGAACTTGTTGATGGTTATTTTCAATGAATCATCGATCCTTGCTTCCACAATTTAGGGACCGGGTCTTTAAAAAATATAAATTACTAAGTGAAAGGTTGTCTTAAATGCCTGAAAGTGATGCTTTTTTTGGGATTTTGTTTGGTTTTTACAAATTTTAATTCTGTATTTTTGATCCAGCAGAGTGCATTTGGAACACATTTTCATTATATTTTTTACAATAGAAGTTCGAAACTTCTGTTTTAAAAATGAAAGTTACGAAACTAAAAAATAAAAAAACCAAGTTACTCAAGGTCATACAATGAAATGGTGTGAACTGGTCATGCTGAGGCAAGTGCGTGCACATGAAATCATTTGCTAGAGTAGATAGGTAGTTTCCTTGATTTTGTGGGCCAGAAGGGATGAGCCATGTCTTTCAGGCTGACAGTGTCTGGGAAAAAAGATAATTAAAGCAAAACCACCCCCAAAATCTGGCAACATGGTCCTTCTTCGCCTGAAGTCCAGAGAAGCAGCTGAGTCTTAGAAGTGCTGAAGGAGTGTCATTAGATATTCCTCTGTGGGAAGTCCACGTGAGCATTGCTCTGTACTGACTCTTTTTTCCTTTATGCGGTTCAACCTCACATTTTTATCTCATTATTCTTAGCAGTGGTAAGTAACTATGACAGGAAGACAGAGTGGAAAATTAAGGCTTGTTAAGACTATTATACACCAAAAGGATCATGTCATAAATGAGATTTTAGTCTGCCCAGTTTGGGATATAATTAAGTTATCATGTTCAAGGTGGATGGGTTTGAGACAATAAAAGGGCAGTGGAGGTTGTGCAGTTTCAAAGAGGTGAATCTTTTTATGCTGAGGAGTTATATGGATGTGATTTTCGGAGCAGTGAGGGACACCAGCTCTCTCCCAGCTGTTGAACAGGGTCTTCTTCTCCTGGGAAGGGAGAGCAGCTCCAATGATTCCATCATCCTTCAGGATGATCTCCCTGCCAAGAAAATGCTATTTTATCTTGTCTCATTTCCATGGGTGTATCACTAGTGTGCATTCTCCTGTGGCTTCGCTCTATAGGAGCCTCTCAACAGTAAAAACAATAAACTTAGCACCCTGTGGAAGAGTAACGTGCTGAAAATTTCACGTTCACTTAATTCATTTTTGAGGAAAGTATATTTAAGGCGGTGAATAATGAGCATATGCCAGTACTATGGACTCAGCAAGGAAGTGTCAACAAAACCGCAACAGGAAAACAGTGAGGCTTTTTCTTGGGTTTCAGAGAATACAATGAGTCTAATGTTGTTGCTTTCTCATTTTTTTCCTATGTTATCAGCATGGAAGGCTGGGCAGGACTTAGCTGAATCACTTCTCAGAAGTCAGTCCAAAATGTGAGTGAGTCAAGCAGCATATGGGCTACAGACTGACATGTGTGTTTAGTGTCAGTAGGGTTTGTCGTGCAATTCCTGAGGGCATAATGGATGAGGTTTTTTGCCTGCAAGTAGCCACAATCATTATATGAATCATTCAGGGAAATTATATTGAAAGATATCATATCATGAAGCTGCAGAGTTTTCCACTGAAAACAGCAGCTTAGAAGAGCTTCAGAAGCATGTTAACAAAGATGGTGTCTTGCTGGGATATCTATCATTGCACACACACACAAAGAGATCGAGCTGGCATGGGGGAGGGAATGTTAGAGGAAGGGAAGGAAGAGAAGAGGACAAATAATAAAGAGTGACAAATAACGCTTTTAAACATTATACCCTTCATTTCCAAATTCAAGATTTAAACACAGAGTATGTGTTTGGGGTTTTTTCTCTACTTATCTTTCTTCCTCCCTCCTTCTTTCTTAATTTCTCAAAAAGAGTAGGACAAATCTGTCCTCAGGGTTTTGCCCTGCTATCTTTCACCTTTTTCAGTCTGCCACTACTTCAAAAGGAAATGCTGTCTATTTG
>VXBT01001563.1:488452-635375 GCA_013400235.1 Oriolus oriolus | reverse complement strand
GGGGGGAGCAGGGGGGAGTTAACAGGACACAGATACAACCAGCAATGACAATAAATTAACAGTATTAAAAATGTCAAACAGCCCTCCTATCTACATAGGGAAGTTCTTCCTTACCTCCCCTTTGCCATATAGAAATGTTATGAAAATGGAGGTCTTGTGGGATATGAAGGTGGCTGCGCAGTGTGGAAGGCAGCTCTGTCCTCATCCTCAGCACAGGGAAGAATGGGGCAGCGATGTCCCTGAAAACAACATTTGTGGTGGTCACACTCCAGCAGGGGACAGTGGACAGGAGGACAAGCCCTGTTGAGCCGTGGCAGGCTCAGCAGCTGTCCCTTGGCCACGGCAGCGGGGGTGACCCCCAGGAACCCTCAGCCCTGCTGCTCCGTCTCTTCGCCTGCAGTTGCCTTCACACCTGCAGAGGGTGGATGTTTCCCACTCTGGCAGATACATATGTGCCTGTCCACACTGACATTACTGTAACACAGCATTTCGTCATCTGCATCACTATTGCACCAGCGTTTCACAGTGATTTTGGCAGTCCCTACTTCTTTACTGTGGATTCCTAATGACAGACTACAGTAAGACAGAATTGCACAAAAGTTGTATATTTGTTGTTAAGGCTTGAAAACAAAGAATGTCAAACAGTCAGAGCTGCTAAGGAGTGAGGGAATTAAATTAGCCTACCTGTGCCCCACTGTGCTGAATCTCATCCAGCTTTCTAGAAATGTTGATTCAGCAAAAGCAGGTGGCAAGGAATCTAACTGGAACAGCAGGAGCAACTAGATTTCAAAGTTTCCTCTTGTCACAAACCCTCTTCTTCAACTTATAAGGTTTGAAATTGCTTGTACATACATTAAAGGATCCTTCTTCCCCCCTGCTCTTTTTGCAGCGCAGGGAACCACGACTCTTCTTAAAGCAGATATTTTGGGGAAAGAGCTTTGTATAAAAATCTTGATTTTACATAAAAATCAGAAGCAGCATGTTTTCACGAAAAAGAATCATGGCAAATTTAAGGTTTTTTTTAAATGAAGGATTTCTTGACTATTTGGCTAAATTGTTTATTTGCTTGTGAGATGCAGAAAAAAATAAAATCCCTGTTTTTGGAATACTTTCAATGGCAATAACTCACATTAACTATTTATGGAAGCAAATGACTGAAGTGACCCAGATTTCTCTTTTGCATTCTTATGAGAAATAGGAACCTATATTTCTGGCAAGGAAAAGTATTTTGTCATTCACAGCTCCTAGACCTATAGGCTAAAGGAGAGAATGATCCTATCTGTTCTAAAATGAAGTTACAACTTCAGTTTCAAATCTAACCATGATAATACCTATGTGAATAATATGTCATATGAGCATAACACCGACTGTCTAAGGACATTAGCTCCTTAAAAATATCATGGACTCTTTCCGCTAGTGTCAATTTAAATTTGGGGATATCTCCATCAAAGTCAGTGGAGTGAGAACTGTGTGAAACTGACAGGATAGTAGGATGTGATCCTGCCTGCCTGTGTAACATTTACCATCTTCATCAATTCAAAGTCTGAACTTGGGCCACACTTATACTAAATAACCTTATACTGTTTTCTGGGGAAGGCAAAGAATTGCACTTGAAAAACATCCGCGAGCTCAGTGCTGATCTCAGTCCGCCCAGATCTTCTGCTCTGTGCCATCACTACGGCAGTTTCAGAGCATATCCCATGCACACAGACTAAGCTGTGCACAGATGCAAATTTGGGCTTTCTTTGAGGAGCAGGAGGTGCACTTCCCACACCTCAGAGCTCTGTGCTCAGACCACCAGCCCTGGAGACTCAGGCTCACCCCCACTGCCAGGCACCCTCCTGAGCAGTGGTTTGTCAGAACTGGCAGCAGGGCATCATCCTCACCAGCTGAGGAAGGCAGCTGTAGATGTCTGGTTTAGATTTCAGTGTGAAGGTCCTAAGTCTGCCTGTACATGGTACAGACAATACATGTTCATAAACCAGGGTCTGGTTTAAGCCACTCGGAAGGCAGTCACCTAGAACTACAACACGCCGCTTTGTAGATGTTCAGGTCCTTCCTTGTGCTCACTCCTAACACATTTTCTTCAAAAATCTCTCTCTTGGGTAGTGACTCACAATGTCATAAGGCCTATTTATCTGCCTGAATGCATGTGTATACATTGCATTTTAAGCTATGTAGCTCACTGTCATTGACTTTTAAAAGAAAAGTAGATTTAAAATAAATAGGAACATTAATATTGACTTAAACAACAAAGCAAAACATATCCTATTTGAGAAGTCAGGTGGCTAAAGATATCAAATGAGTCACTATGTGGTACCTCAGTAGTTTCATAATATTTTATTTTTATTGGTGGGTCAAATGAGTCAGCTGACTGTAGGTAGGATTTAAAACAATGCGTAATTAGTGTATGGGTGAGTAAAAATATATACTACATACCTTTCTGTCTCCACATGTTATTTTTCCTTAATCTGATACCAGACTCATTTGATAAAAATGACTCAACTTTTGCTGAGTTGGCCCTGCCACTGACAAACTCACCCTTAGGAAATGACATTTTCTCCTCCCGGAAGTGTACTTGCAATATATTGTCAATTTTAAAGGTTGAAATTTTCAACCTTTAAAGAGTAAAAGAACATGCTTCTAAATTCTTTTATAACTATTGTAAAAGAATGTTTTTATTTCCCTTGAGAAGAATGTGAAAACTTGAGGTAAATATGGTCAGTAAAATTTCTCCATAATGCATGAAGAATCAGCTTTAATTTCTCATGATTTTTCTTCCTTTCAGTGAAATTACTGCTTATTGTCCATTTCCACCAAAAGATGGAACAGCCAAGAAGGGAGAATAGTTTTAAAAATGATATGTTTTCTTTGCCTTGTTTAAATCAGCACATCTCCAAACACGACAGCTCAACTACCTGCCGAAGATCTAATTCTTGTTAAAAAAACAAACAACAAGCAAAAACCTACTCCAAACCACACTTTATATATTTTATAGCTTAATTTATTTTATAGCTTAATTTATTTTACAGGCTTAATTCATATAATATTTACAAGGCCTTTGGCCCTGCTTTAGTTCATATTATTATTCTACAACATTGTCCAATTCCATGATACTGGACTGTCCCTTCCAGACTGGAGTTTGATTTTCAGCTAATGTGAACCAGGGTAGCTCAGTAGATTCACCAATTTATACTGCATTTGAATCTCAGTCTGTAGTCCTTTTAGAGTTATTGTTAGAGTGAAATAGGCTGAAGGAGGAAAAATGATGAAGACTAAAAAGGTTTGGAACATTTTTTCAGGTGGCCTTCTCCCTAGTGAAATCAGAGCTCTATCTAAAATTTATGGGTAGAACAAGACACCTAAAAATAGGGTTCAAAGAAGCCAGTGCTTTGTGTGAAGTATTAAACAGTAGGAAATGACAAAGAAATGTTCAGACTTCTGCTCTGCCATCAAAGGTTGTTAAACGAACACGGGGTTAGAGGAAAACACCTTTTCCCATTTTGGATTTGCAGCTACAAATGACTCTTGGAATTAGATTCATCTGTCAGCTTCATCCTTTTCTGCAAAGAGCAGAAGTGATACTCTCTTGGTATATGTGAGATCTATGTTCATATATCTCTGAAACCCACTTTGGGGCAAGAAATTGCGCCAATGTTTTCCACAGTTCAGAAAAACAGTCACTCTCCTTGGAGAATTCTGGAATGGTGCTGAAATTCGGTATTCAACTAAAATTGCTCCATTCAGTATAAATTAAGAAAATTCTAATTGAAAGAGAGACTGGAATTTTATCTCACTAGTCTCCTGAGTTATTTTCTCCATGCTTGTTTAACCCCTAAATCTCTATATCTGAAATGAGAAAAATACCAGATTTGAATTTAAGCCTCCCCTATCTTAAAAGAATCCTTTAACCACCAGGCCTCTGAAATTAGAGAGAGATGCTCATTAAATATTTTAGTCTTGTTTTAGAATCTACATTCAGATTAGCCTGTTAGCTAGGTCGGGAGCTCAGGTGCAATTCAGTGGCTTGGTTTTGTGAGGATGTCAGGCTGTGAGCTTCTGTGTAACAGGTACAGATCGATGGAATTTTACATCTCATGCGGAAGTAGCCTAATCCATTGGAAACCAATGGTAATCCTTCCAATAACTCCAGTAAGCTTTGTACATGGCTACCTACAGGTCTGTTATTCGGGGATGAAGTGTGTTGCTGGTTTCTCCACTGTGACCACAAAACTCCACAGTTTTATAACAGTAAAGGATCAGTAGCTTCTGCCTATGCATCTATGTTTTTGTGTAGCTTCATTTTTTTTCTGTAGGGGCTGATTGCTGACTTTGGTACTTGAAGATTTTTCTAATATAGTTTTGATCTCTAGGAATTCCTTCCTTGCCTTTGGTACTTGAGGGAGGGAAACAAAAGCAGTATTTCTGGGGCTACATACTGTGTGCTCACAAGAACGAGTTCCTTCCCCTTCCTCCTGCTGCCTGCAAGGCTCTCTGATAAAACCAGTGCATTTTATTTTCACATGACTTGTGGGGCTCTTAAGATCTAACATGCTATCTGGGTAGGCATCAACATTTTACAAGAATCTTTTTTTACACCTCCAAATTCATAGTTCTCCATCAAAGATTTTAGCCCAAAGAGCAGCTAATAAAGATGGATGACCTCTTGCTCTAGGATTTTTTAAGTCTCTTTCAGACTAAAATTAGATTTCCTCCTTTAGGAAGAGAAACAGACCAGTGTGTGACCCTTGAACTGTCAATCATCTGGAAGTAAAGCAGGGACCTGATTTCTCTCAGAGCAGCAGAATGAAATGCTCCAAAATAATAATAATAATGTGGCTATACATATTTATAAGCTCATCATTATTAGTCTTTAGTATGATTGCTCCTATCTGATATTCAATGGTAATTTTGGCCCATGGATATATACTTTGTCTTAGTTCCATGAGATACTTTAATTTCAAATAAATCATGCTTTAAATGAGTTAACCACTAATTAACTGGCAAGTCTCAAATAATAGTCATCTATGGGCATAGCATCCCACTCCTACACAGAAGAGAGCACCCAAGATTCATAGATACTCATGGTCAAAAAACAATGGCAAAAGCCAGAAAGGTCCAGAAAAAAAATTCTCTCAAAATTTTATTAGCAAACTACACACTCAGCATGGAAATTGGTATATATTTGCCCCTATTTTCTAGTAATAAGAGAAAAAAGAGGAGAGGGAAGAAAGAAGTTAAAGTGAGATCAGATAGGAGAGGAAAGGAGATATATAGGTGTAGATATATATATAGATATATATAGAGAGATATATATATATACCCAGTCCTGGGTCCAGTGTTGATCCAGATGACAGGGCACCACCTGCACTTTGTGGGGGTTCCTTTGCACAGGTAAATTTTCCCCACCCTGAGATTAGGTTTCTTGTTCTTCATGCGAATGACTGAACAGGTGCAGTCTGTTCTGAACCTTTCTGGAGATGGTTTGAGGGGCCTCGAGGGTCTTTTGGTATTCTTGGTGCCCCTCTACTGGTCTTGCCTGCTCCCTGACCCCATTCCTGAGCTTGTGCTGTTCTGTGTTGTGGATCAGAATAGGAAAGTCAGCCCCAGAAAGGTGCTGCCCTACCTCCATACAGCCCCTATTCCAGCCACATCCTGTTCTAATTTGCCCACTTATGTCCCCATTGTTGTTTGAGGCACAGCCACACATTAACTCCTTACTGCCCAGACCTCCACTGATAACTGAATGCTCTAATAATTTTTGATAAGTGCCTATACGTTGTCCAGTAGTGCTTAACATTTCAATTCATAATCTGAGAGTAAATATAAAGCCATTACTGAGAAATAAATAAATGGAGCAACACTGGAAAGAAAAGTAAATAATAATTAATTGATGAAAGGAGAATTCCTTTTCACATACATGCATATTAAAATACCAAATGAAACAACTTCTTTCTAGGAATAAAGATGGTAGACCATATGTTTACAATAAGGGACTATACTGTGGAAATCAGTTTGCAAGCAGCTATAAGAATGCAGAATAATGGAATAACGAGCTAAAAAAAAAAAAGAAAAGGACAGAAATACCAAGAGGCTTGTAAAGGTTTATCCTTGGCTGATAAACAGGAATGAGGGGGAGAAGGGACATATTTTTTTTCCTTGCTGTGTGGTAAAATTGATTCTGTACAGTTATGGCAGCCATATGTTAAAATAGCAGTTGAAAAATTAGGGGAGATAGATGCCACACCCTGAGACATACCACGATGATAGTCTGTTTAATCGAACAAAAAACACACTGAAAGGAAGCTTGTTTGCAACACCTGAAAAAACCCAAATAATTTCTGTCACACCTTGCAGGTGAACAAGACAGAAGTAAAAAAATAACCGCTTGTGTTCCAGAGCTCATTTTCCTCAGCCTTTTATATTTACATTGTTAAAAGGCAGTTGTAGCCACTCCTGTATAGCAGAATGTGCCTCTAAGTCATACGATCACAGAGCATGGGCAAATGCTGAAAACAGAAGAGCCTTTTAATTTAGAGGTGAGGGAAGTGAAAGAGACCAGTAGTTAGAAGAGGGAATCAGACAAATTCAAATGAGAAGTAAGACACAGTTTTAAGAAAGAGGAAGATTAACTGTTGGAGCAATTTGCCAAGGAAACTAGGGGGAACTTTGATGTCTGCAGATAAAGACTGGATCTCATTTTGAAAGAGATGATTCTATGAAATAAAGTTTTGACACTAATAGTGGAATAAAAGGGTGAAATTTTATGGCCAATATTGCACTTCAAAGGTTGGAGCAGAGATCTTTGGCTTTAGATTCCACTTCTGAGAGCCTCTGAATTTGGAAAGAGAATGAAATTTCTCATTAATATAACTGGAAAAAAGTGTGACTGGTTAAACACTGGTACTGGCTGCCAGGAAATCATTAAATCTCCACCCATAGACTTTCAAAACTCAGCTGGAAAATGCCCTGGACTAGATGATTCCTAGAGGTCCAGTCTAGCATGACCTTTTCTACGGTTCTGCAATTTTCCTGATGTGCAAGATGCTGGTGATATTTGATGCCACTTGCATTTATAAAAATTAAGAAGTCTGCAGATGGACTCTAACTTCTCGTGATGTCCTTAGCAAGCAAAACAAAAAATGTTCCAGGGGGAGTCAAATGGTTTCTCACAGAGGCAAAGCAATGATGATCTTGTCTGTCTGCAGGCAGAGCAGCTAATTGGGCAGGGAGGTGCTGTGATTTAGCACCCATGTCCTTAGATTTTAATCCAGTGTAAAGTGACATAATTGTATTGATCTCAGTGCTGATTTACACTATCTGAGAATATTACCATTTATTTTTAACTTGCCTAAATTCCCTGTCTGCTCTAGTATTGCTGATGCAAAGAGAATTAAAATACTTCAGATCAATCTAGTCTCCCAAAGTAACAATGAAACATTTATAACTGCAGCAAGAAAGGTGCACAGAAGCTCTTTTATTCTATCCTGCTCTTAAGAGTTAAGTGAAATTACTGAAGCATATTCTAAATTTTATCAATTGTGACATATTTTATGCTGGTATAGTATATTCAACAAGTGCATTAGGAGAGTACTTAGCACTTTGTAATTACACTCATATTTCATTTTAAGATAATTTCATGCTATTCTTTCAAAACACATCAAATGTGGAGCTGTAGTCTTGAAACAATAGGATGTGATATTAAAAATTCAGATCTAAAATTCTCTTTTACTTCTCTAATGGATATAAGTAAAATACAGTGTGAAACTTTCATTCAAAAAAACTCTGTAGTCAAAGAGATACTATTGATTTAAGTCACTGTTACTTTAATGAAATTCCATTCTCCTTTTTTTTGTCCTAACGTGCTCCCCCTCTCAATGAAAAATCAGGTTTTCAGTATCAGTTCTCTCAGTAAAAATATACATGTTATACTAGCACTCCTGATACATGGAATTTAACATAGTTAAACAATTATTTATGACACATGGTTTTTGACACACCTGTGGGGAAGTTTCTGACTCAGCACCGATAGTGTAGATAGGTGTTTACTCTTTTTGCAAAAAAAAAGATCATTTCCTCTGTGGATATCTGCTTTCTATATTTAGTTGTGTTTCATACAGAGCCTGAGAAACGACTAGACAGTGCAAATTTATCCATATCAATTTCAGTGGGAATGCCACAATTAAAGAGGTTGTAAAATCAGGGCTTCAGCAAGAAAGCAGCAAGTCTTGGTCTTAATAGGACAGAAGTTTTGAATAGAGAGGGATTGGAGCCAATTAATGCAATGACAAGTCAAGGGGAGCCATGGGAATTGTTCACTGGAGGAATTGCTGGGCTGGAGTCTAAATAGCAAAGGGAGAGGTTCTGATCTCACCAAAGCAAGGGCCTGTTCTCTATGCAAGCCTGGGGCCAGCGATGCAGGAGGTGTGTAGCAGCCCCTGTGTGATCCAAGGCTGCTTCCAAGCCGAGCTGCCTGGCTCGGGGCGGCACGCAGGCAGCTTGTGCACAGCTGAGCTGCAATTGGGCTGCCGCGCGTAATTCCCTGGCACTGCAAAATAGACACAAAGAGGCGTAAGCCTTTCACCACCTCAGCATTTCAGACCATATGTAAGGAGGCACTGCAATTAGGATACAAGTTCTCTGCCAGTTGAGAGACGCTGTAGATTTATTAATAATCCCGCTTCACTTTTGTGAGGAAAATACAAGTAATGTGGTTCTGGTAGCAAAGGATGAGCCTCCCTCTAGCTCGGGAGGGAGGCGGACGTGAGCTGGGAAGCCTGCCATCAAACACTGCCTCCACATTCCGTCTGTGTTATTTGTTGTGCCATGTGATAGATCTCAGAGTGAGCTTTCTGCACACTACTGTACGACCAAGAAGCACTTGAGTCGTAGGAATAAAGTTGGGTAGCTCAGGAGAAAAGTTTGTGCTGCTACTGGCTCAGCACCAGCTGTGGGGAACTGTGCACGGGCTCTGCGGGGCAGGACAGGGCTGTGCTCGCTGGAAACAGGGACTGCAAAAATCCCACCAGCGCTGGCCAGACATGGAGCATTGCAGTGGGGCAGGAAGAGAGGCAATCATGACCCGGTAGGTCTCACAGCTGGATTAACAAATTACATTGAAAGGATACAGTTTGAGAAATTAAGAATACAGACTGGCCCGGGATTTGTTGTATATGTACAAAGCGTACAGCCCTGACATGGAGTTCCTCAGTTTGGAACAGCATGATCAGCATCTGATGAACTGACTTACAAACATTGTTTTGCTTTAATTAAGATGAATACTGCAGACCTCAAAGGATTGATGCATATTCACGTAACATATATAGCTCAGGCCATTCACCTGAATAGAGATTACAACCCTCAGGTTATACAAGTCTCTAATAAAGTTTGTGTCGCATGTAATGTATCACCAGTCATGGAATGTACTGTGATTTTGTTGGGTTTCTTTTCAATCAAGGTTCTCAGTAGGTTTTCTCCATGACTCATTTTCACATTCTCATGCAATGCAACAAAGAGTTGCTTAACGACTGTGGTTATCCCAGGCTGGGAAAATTCGCAGGTGAGTATGTCATATTGTTTGGCATGAACTGTAACTAGACAGTTCCTTTATTTAGTGTAATTAATCCTGCCTGCAAGTAGTGGCATTTTCCACAGTCTGCACCATTAAGTGGGAGACTAGTTTTGAAAATTGATGCTAGTTCCTCAGTTGCATTCTTGGTTAAGGTTGGGTGTGTAATATCCCTCAAGGTCATTTAAGGGAAGGAAATACCTCATGTTTCCCAACATCATCAGTCCAGTCATGACCTGATTTTGCAATCTTACTCATATTAGGCAATTCCCTTGCATGTCATAGGATTACTTGCAATAGCTCAGGCTACTTACTTTGAAGGATGATGACCTTGAATCTAAATTATCTGCTCCCTAATATCCTTCACTGTAGGAGAGGAAACAATCTCTCATGGAGAATTAGAAGAGGAAGATGATCTTGAAACAGCGCATGCAAATAACCTCCTACCACTTGTTTAATCGAGTAAGAGGTCAGCTCCCAAGAAAAATTTACATCCACAATGTATCATTACCATTATACAATATCTGCCAAAAATATTTGCTGCAGTGGAAGTGTAGAACACGGGGTTAATAACCATTGCAAATGTTCTTTGCTGAATGCCAAACCAGCCCAAAATAAAGCACTCACTGCGCATTAAACAACAGCATCTAATGGTGGCAACCAAGGGGTCAGACAACATTATTGCTTCAAGTTCTTATTCTGTGGATGCATTTTTGGCCTTGAATCCCTCTTTACAGTATAAATTGCCAGCTTAAAGAGTGTTTTTTAAAGCAATCCTTTGAACAGGAGTGGGAAGAGCATTTAAGCAGCTCCAAGGTCCCCATAGACGCAGAGCTGGTGGGAGCTGTCAGGGGAATGTACTAATAACACCCAGAAATGTACTATGATTGCCATTCTCCTTCCTTCAGTTTTAAATTTCCCCATCTCAGGCCATAAATGCATAGGTCAAGTCCACCTTGGCCACAGAGATCAAATAAGTTCTCTGCACCATTAAGTTTGACGGGGTTTTCATTTTTTCAGACTTTTTTTCTGAGGTTGAAATGAAACCTTGCTTTTTATTTTGTGAATTCTTTTCACAGAAATCTTTTTTCTAGGAATCCTTGGAGAGGGTTATTGTATGTTACTGCTAGTCCTTGGGTCAAATTTTCTCTTGTTGTAGTGATTTAAATGGAGCTTTGCCAGCTTACAGCAATAGAGGATATATTCCCATGAGTTTTACATCATGCAATTTTATTGCCGATGCTGATTCCTGGGGTTGCCACATACCTGAAGAACTCTGGGCTGAAAACCAAGAACTCCATATGATATTAGTTCTGTTTGCTGCATGTGAAAATTCACTGATTTCAGATATCCTCAGGTTTATATTGTCTATAAAGTGAACACTATCATCAGAGTATCTCATATTACAAAGGCAAAGAAAAAAGGTTTGCTGTAATAGTTTCTTGCAGGAAAAGGGGAGGTTCTCTCTAAAACATCTGATGAATTTAGCAATAAGGCCCAATGCAGCAGAGCCAGATCTCTCTAATCCCCTTTCACCTCTAATATTTTCCTCCACAGGCTGTTGTAGGTCAAGTATTATTCCTACACTGACTATACGAAAATATTTGTTGCTTATAGTTAAGCTTTTTGCAGTAAAGACTGTACAAACAGAAAATAATTTTGATCAGCCTTACTGAAAATATTTTAGATTTGATAGTCGTAAGAATATTTTTGTCTGTGATTAAGAATTAAATAAATTGCATTAAATTATTAAATTGAATCTTCTATTAAAGCACAAGAAAAATCATGTTGTTTCAGTTAATGAAGTAACAAGAACGGTTAACCTTGTAATGAATTAATGAGTTGTGTTGGAAAGGTTTGTAAAGTAGATAATGAGGAAGTTGAAGTAGAGAGTGTCCTTGAAAGACATCTGTGAAGCCATGTTTTGTAGGGCATTTGACAAGTTAATATTTGACAGCATTGCCAGTAATGACACTGTAGAATATGCATGATGTAATTCTTTAGTTATCCAATAAGGTCTGTTAAGTGTTGGGTAAGGTGGGCACCCAGTCAAGGCTTCCAAATGTGGATATGAATGAGATAATTTATGGATCAGGAAACCAACATATTTAAGAATGTGGAGGAGAACAATCTGTGGCCCTGAAAAGAACACTGATAGCTCTCCTTCATTTGCTCCTGCTAAGTCAGAGCAACTTTTTGGTAACAAGAGTTACTTCTTGTAGTACTTGTGCATATGCTCAGAACTGGAGTGAAAAATTTTCAGTTTGTTGGTTTTAACAGTAAAGAAAACAGTATTTCCTACACTAGCTTTAATGTAGCTGTTTAGGAGCATAAACCTAATTAATGATCACAGAATATTCTGAACTGGAAGGGACCCAGAAGGATCATCAAGTGTAACTCTTAAGTAAATGCACCATACAGAGATTGGACCCACAACCTTGGCATTATTAGCATCATGCTCCAACCAACTGAGCTAATCTGTGCTAAGGTAAGCAGTCATTGTTTCATTTGACCTAAGTTTATATCAGACCAAAGACACTAGTCATTAAAATCCCTAAACCCTTTACTGAATCACACATATCCCCATTCCAAGGAGTTTTGATTGTCCCTTCTCATGAGGGGGTTAATCTTCTTTTTAATTTGCTGTCCCACCCATTTGATATATCCTCTGAGTGGACCCTCCATATGGAAAGGAGTCTTTAATCCTCAGCCCTTTTTATCCTCTCCTTCTGAGTAAACTCACACTAATTCTCTGACTACTGGCAGTCTAAGCTCAACTTGGGTAGCAGCAATCCTTCAGTAGAAAGCCCATCTTGCTATCCCTACAGTGTAGGAAATCCATAATTAAGGTTTTCTCCTAATATTCATCAGACACCTGAAAACCCCCACACCTCCTATATCTTTCTTGGTAGTCTTTAAGGACATCACAATTCCTTTTTCTCCCTTTTTGAACACCCTTGTTAGCAGTAGCAAGGAACTATTGAGAACTGCTCAACAGATGCTTCTTCCCACACAGTTGGGTCTAGTGGAACCTTGGTCCCAACCAAGGGACCCCAGAGGGATGATATTCAAACTTAGGAGAGATCAAATGTGATGTAAATGAAGCTTTAGCTTTTTAAAAATTTCTTTCTTATTTCTTTTGGGTTTTTTTTTTTTTTATGTTTTGGTTTCTTTGGGTGGTTTTGGGGAGGTTTTTTGTTGGTTGGTTGGTTTGGTTTGGTTTTGCTTTTGCTCTTTTCCTTAAGAGTTTGTGTTTCCCTTTTCTGGGCTCTAAAGTTAAAGAAATCAAGCCTAACCCTCACATGTCGTGATGCTGTGACACAGGGAACGTCTGCATGCCTAGTCCTCTTGGGAAAATGATCAGGCTTTTTATTTATAGACAGCACAGCTTCTGGGAATTTCAGGCAAGAAGCAGGATGCCACATTCCTATGCACTGCATAGTTTGGAGGAAGGGGAAAGGAAATCAGTCATTTCCCCTATTTGGATCTAAGCAATCCATGAGTTTTTCCATTAGTGAGTATCTGCACATTAGGGTCTTGAGCGGCATTGTAACACTGAAGGATGTTGCATCAGATGTGGAATTTCCAGCTTGGCTTGGCTTCTGCTGCCTGTTTCCTGATTTTTTTTTTTAATTAATAGTTATTTATTATTTTTTATTAAGTGTTGTTTTCTCATAAATTTGAAGTTTTAGAGGGCTGATATGCAATCACAAAGCCAAATTCTGTTTTACTTTTTGATCTGATTCTGTGCTTGGTTTGGGGTTTTCCCTTTGCTTGATTTGTGTGGACACTGGATTTTTGCCTTGAGAGGAACTGCATTGTGTGCTCTATGGTGACTGATAGGATGATTCATGGAATTTCAGCTGTTGCAGTGGGAACTTCACAGTTAGGGTGTCATTGCCCTTCTTTGCCTTTGTTCACCTCCTTGAGTGTTTTGCTTTAAGGAAACAAAGCAGATACACATTTGTTTGAGGTGTTTCTACCACTCTCTTGAGATTAAGAGTATATCAACCACATATTTATCTTCCCATCCTCATCCTTTTACAAGGAACTCCTCAAAGTGTTTATGTCAGAATCTGATGAGATTCTTGGTAAAAGAGCTGCAAGGAGAGGACCTGGTTGTGAATACACTTGTTACAGACTGAAACCCTTTTTTTTTGTGCTATTGAGGGACAATAAATTATTTCACAATTAGTAATATGTGGTGTGAACTTTAGAGCCATATAACTGTTATTTATTTATTTTTATGCAGAAACAATATACACAGGGCCCAGAATGCAATCACTACGGAAACAGGCAAGCATTATTCAAAATTTATATAGTGTTTGTACAGGAATACACATCACTGTTTCTGGGAGAGAAAATAAGGCACAGAGAGAGGATCACCCAGCTTGTACATAGACACCCAGCAAATGTGCCTTTGAGATAATAAGTGAACCCTGTTTTCCCCAGTCTTTATTCAGGATTTTCCTTAGCTCAAATGTAAATGGTCACACATGAATCTATGCTGTGGAGAATATGACCCCCAGTGTAGACAGAACTGGATGCCTATATTAAAACACATAACTTTCTTTCTTCATTTTATGCTTTCTTCCTTCCTTTTCTTCTTTCCTCCTTTCTTCCTACTTTTCTCTTTTTTTTCCTCTTTTCTTTTCTTTTCTTTTCTTTTCTTTTCTTTTCTTTTCTTTTCTTTTCTTTTCTTTTCTTTTCTTTTCTTTTCTTTTCTATTTCTTTTCTTTTTCTGTGCACATGGTGCACATATGAATTCTGCCACTGTCTTGTTTTTTTTTTTCCTGCAGAGCTGCTTATACCCTGTGGTTGCTTCAGTGATAAGGTTCAGCTGGCCTGACATATGACTTTCCTGCTTGTTTTCTTTGCTAACATATTCCTCTCATAAGTTATTATTCATTGTGAGTGAGATTGGGAACAAGGCAAAGGAACTGTGTTTCAGCAGTGACAATTCAAGGAGTGGATGGCTTCCACATTTTTTTTTTGTTTCTGGGGTCAGATTCTTCTCTCTTGAGTACCAAACATTTAAAATTTGAAGATGAAAGTCTGAGATACTCATCACAAACTTGCTTCATAGTCACTGGAGAAAAATGATTTTCAGTATGGGTTTTTACTCATCCTGTCTTGGGGGCCTACTTTTATCCTGTGTGTGTGAAGGGAACTGAGAGCGGTGCTGGACACAAGTATGTGAGAAAGTTAGCAGGTTTACAGTAGATCAGTCCACTTCTGCATCTTTCCATTCCTCCCAGTAATATCTCACCCTTGCCCAAAGCATCATTTTGTATCTGTTGAGATGGAAATAGAGTGAGTGGGGAAGAAGGAGAGGCTCACTTCTATGTCAGACCTATAGCAGTGTTTAACTGTGGTAAAGGTGATGGCAGGAGCCTGCAGTTTTGCTTTTCAGTCCTTGCACAGTCGACAGGTTGCTTTGTGCTTCCTTGGTGCAGTCTTTTGCTTCTCAGCACATCCTACCGTTTTATTCATAAGGGAAATGTGACTGAAAATGCCAGCTCAAAAATATCATGCACAAAAATCTGCTGCCTCTTTGTGTCTGTGCTGGCTGCCTGTGACATCTCACTCATTGTCCTTGTAGCTCACTGCTGGTTTTTTTTGCAGTCATGCTAACTGAATTTACATGCTGCAGTGTTTCCAGGACCACTGCTGTCCTTCACTTACCCCAGTGGCACTACTTAGAGCAGGAGGAAATGGAAATGTTACAGCTGTCATAGCTGCCCTTGCTGCCTGGTCTTTGGGAAAGGAACTGCATTAGGCATTAATTATTCTTATTTCCTCTCCTTATTCTATCCTTCCTTTTCTCTCCTGATGACTTTTCTAAATGTTAGGGAACTCTGATTTCAGTCCATCCCTCACCTCCACCTGTCCCTGACTAGAAAAAGACAAAGAAAAGTCACAGATGTTTTGTGTAGCAAGAGACCAAAGATTATATCATAGAATCATGGAATGTCCTGACTTGGAAGGGAACCACAAGTATCATGAAGTCCAATTCCTGACACAGTCTCTGTCCCTTTGTTGCCGTGCTGCCCAGGGAGGTCAAGGAGCCTGGAAGAGTTCAGCAATGCCCTCACTGCACATTGAAAATATACACCACTGAATGTCCTTACACTCCCTGAGTGCTGCACTCCTTGAAATTTGGAGCATAGAATTATTATTTATTTCACACTTTTTAGGAACTAGAGGTCAGACTATGTCTAACTTTGTAATCCTTTTATGGACAGGTACAAACTCTGTACCATGGTTCAGAAATATAATTTTCTATCTCCGCTACTGGTTTAGTGATGACCCCTAACGCTACCTATAGAGACGGATTAGAAAGACCTGGTATTAGACACAGGCACAGAAGAGTCTGACCAGCAGAGCACACGGAGCACTGCCACTGCTCAGGGCACTTGAACTCCTTAAACTTGTCTGAACCTCTTCCTCCTGTCTTGTTGGCAGGGAAGCTGAATGGCAACCAGGTGTGCAGGTCTGTGCATCACCAGGCTGAGACTAAACATGGTTAGGCAGTGAGAAGGTTCCTTACCTAATCACAGGTATGAACCCGCCACAGGAGCTTCCTGATAAGAGCCACTGAAGCAGAGGAACCCATTAGTACCAATGTGGAGTTTGAGCAGCCCATTAAAGGCACTGTTTAATATGCCAAAGCTGACAGGGGCCTGGATTTGATGACCTACAGGAAGATTCTTTTTGCTTTTAAGGTTCAGTGAATGATAAAGTCTTAGCATAAATTTACAGAGAGCTTTTTATAGTGAAGGGGGGAAAGGAGCGTGAAAGTGCAGACTGTAAAATGTTGTCAGGGATAAGTTGCCACTGATGTGGAAGGGAAAAGCTGGTAGCAACCCAAAGAGTTTATAAAACAAGGCAAGTGGGAAGGTGTCTGATCCATTGAACTCGCTCTCTACTTTATGAATACTCAGTGCTTTCCTGTCCCCACCTCCTTTCCTTCACACATAGGACTTGCATGGCAGACAGTGAGTGGGATGTAACCACCTATCACCTGTCTCTTGACCATTGATTCTGCAGTTTCTCCTCTGAAGTCTGGCTTTTCACGTCTGCTAGAGAAAAGTCAAAGTCTAGGCAAGGGCAAGGTAAACAATGCACCGTGAGACAGGTGTGTTCAGTGACTTGAGCATAGTGACTGGCTCAGGGTTAGTCATGCCCTCCCAGAAGGAAGAATTCAGTCTCCTTGGACAGGTCAGTGAAAATGTCTGCTCATTTCCCACTGAGAGTGAGAAAGTGAAATGGTTGAGAAAAGGAGAAGATGACAATAAGGAAAACATGTCCTTATACAAATCAGTGATATCATCATTTTAAATACTGATTACGGGTTTGGCCTACTTATCTCAGAAACAAAGGGGGCCAAAGAGAATGCACAATAAAAGGCCAAAATGCTGGCACTTCATGTTCATCTGGTGTTCAGAAACAGCCCAATGCAGAGATCTTCAAGAAATTGAAATGAGGAACAGAAACTACCTCTTGGAGATGTTTCCCCTCCATTCCTCAGACTGGCCAAAAAATCAATTCAAGCTGGTCTCTAAAGCACTATCCAGGCACTCCCTGAATAGGTGGTGAAGATGCAGTGACTGCTTCACACACTGTCCATGCACACATCTCCATATTCTCTCTAAGCCATTTGGAGCAAAGTACTCGATGACCTTGGCAGCATCACCATTACCTCTAGTGCCTGTTGTCACTGTGAGGACAAGCAGGACAGAGACAGGGCTGAATACAGAGGGCTGGGGAGACCTGTACTGAGTTGTAGATGATGGCACAGCCCAAGGTCGATTCATTCTCTGTGACTCCTCTCCTTGGCAGGATTACAGAAACAGTGGCAGCTGCTGGGGTGCAAATATGTACCCTCTGCACTGAGACGTTGGTAGGTGGTGGTTAAATTGCTTTAGTCACAAAGCTTTTACAAATTACCAGGAGTCAGGAGTCCTCAGGGTCCTAGTACCTGTTCTGTGAATGCTCACTGGGATTTTCTGCAAATGTGGATTTTTTCCCCAGTGCAAAATTGTTTCCCTGATGAAGAATCGTAGGGCTCAAAACCAAATATCCCCTTCCTCAATAGAAATAGCTCTTTGTGATCATTATTATTATTATATTAGGAAGAGAAAAATGATAAAGCCCTTAGTAAAGGTCCCAGTGTGCCTGTAGCTGGTGAATTGGGAAAAGAGAGGGAGCACATCTTGCAGCTGCTTTTGTTCTATGAGCTTGGGGGTGTCCTTTGTGCCAGGTGGCAACACATCAGCAGAGAGTGAGTGAAGGTGGGAGCATATTTATTTCCTTAAATCCTGGCATCTGTCCCTGCATCCTTCCCTCTGCTGCGGGAGTAGTCATGGAAACAGCCAAGGACAGCCCTACTCCACCAGCAAAGGTTTGGTCCCTTCTGTGGGGCAAGGAGAGACACTGAGAAGGAAAAAGTGCAGTCTGAGGTGACAGGGTCATCCTCGAATACATTTAGCAAAGTGTCATCAAACCTTTAATTTCAGACAGAACTGAAAGGGATAGAAGAATCCTAGGTTTAGTGCCTCCTCTAAAGGACACCTGAGGCAATTTTGCTGGTTTTGCTTTATGTGAGAAAATGTTCAAAAGAGCTGTTGCAATCTATCACGTCAATAACTCCGAGACAAAAGGTGCCTCATAACGTTGACACAACAGACTATAATGGCTGTGTGGGAACCTTTACATTTATTATTATACCAATGACCTATAGACTATGGAAATGTTTATTTCATTCCACAGAAATCTTTACTATTCTGTTAAGTACCATGAAAAGGAGATGAAGTGAGAAGAGGGCAGCCATATTCAGCATGCTAGGAAATGAAAGGCATTTGAACGACTGTCTATTCAGTCCCATTCACATTCTGAATAGGAACAATTAAAGAAATATGCCAAAGTGTCTGAGCATATATATCTGGCACAAATAGCACTGCTTTCTGTGTTACATCTTTAAAATGAGGTAAAAGATGGGAGTGAGGTACAGATCTTTGACCTTGACTTTGCTAATATAAACACACAGCACAGCGTACACACCGTATATTTTAAAAAATCCTTGGACTGTTCTCCCCAGGGAGAGCAGAAGGAATAGAAAGACCTGCACATGACAGATGCTAATCATGTCACACTTGTGTGCACCTTCCGGATACTATGGTGATGAGGCTGTTTAAGTCTCCAGACAGAAAGAAGCACAGACATTTTTGCTGAATAGCCTGACTTTTCTCAGTTTAAAGATGACCCTTCACATATTTTTCCTATAGGTTTGCTCTGTTAATATTTATACAGGGAGGTATTAATAAACAGTAGCCTTTCATAAGTAAGTACTCAGCAAGTAAACCCACTGTCATTTATCAGTGGGAAGGGAAGGTATAATAGATTTCAGCATTTTGAAGTCTATGCACACAAAGTTTAATTTACCAGTTTTCCCAAGGGCCAGCAGCATGGATTTATATCTCATTGCCATGAGGTCCTTGACTGTAAAACAGCTGGTTATACAAGCAAAATAATGTATAAATGATAGAAATATAAATAAATATTACAGAATAAACATAGTGATTAGAGCCTAGGCAGGCTAGCTTTAATTCTGGCTACAACAGCCTGGAGTAAATAATCCTGGGGACTGTTAGGGCAGCGGAATTGCTGTGTTCAGTGCTGTTGCAGAATCATTACATATTCATGCAGGTGGCCAAATACGAAAAATCAACAGTACTTAGTGAAGAAAACCTTCCTCAACTTTTTGCTTAGGGTGGCTTTTTTGAGACAGTCCAAGCATAAACCACCTGTACATCTGACTGGATTCTGTGGCACAGAATCCATCAGGGCCCCTCCAGGAAGGTGACTTGTCAGCCCAATGACAACTGCCTGGCAGGGCAACAGCAAACCTGGGGCACATCTCAGGTGCTCCATCCCTTTCACCCTGCGTGTCCTGAAGAGATCTGAGCCAGAGTGTGAAATCAAGGCTGCATTCAGATTAGAAAAAGGGTGTAATTGCTAAATAAAAAGTAGATACTTGTTTCAGGCAGAATGCCCGACCAGTTTAGAAACATGTAATTAAAGAGAGACCACCTCTCTTGTCTGAAACTTTGAGCCATGTTGGAGTTTAAACCAACCTGCTTTGTGAAGATGGTCCAGCAGTCACAGTAGTAGAGATCAGTCCATTCCCCTTCCCATCACCAGCCTGCTCCATTCCCACATGGAACACTCACCATCCTGGTACTACCTACTGTGCTTCATGTATTGGTGTTGACTCATAATAGCAGGGTACTGTAATTAAGGTGGCTGTCTAATCTTCCAGAAAGGAAAACTGTAAAACCAAGGAGTGAAATGAGCAGTTGAAAGTCCCAGGCCACATCTAAGAAAGGTTTGAAATTAGAAACTGGATTGGAAGCATGTGCTTTGAAGCCTTGTAACCACAACTATCTTGGCTTCCTCCTAGCCTTGACTTTCTTTCATAAAAGGAAGGAAATGCTGCTCTACCTCACAGGGTAGATCACACAGAGTGTGATTTTTCAAGCCTCAGATGCTAAGTGAGGGGGAAAAAAAAGACAAAACTAAAAGTCTGAGTGATGAATGTAACCAAGCCTAGACTTTTTTGATTAATCTGTATTAGAGTGGAATGGATTATTTTTAGGTTTCCTATCACTCATCTCTAAATAGTTCTTTAGCAAGTATATAAAGTTCATTTTTAGCTAATCTATGAATGGGGGTAAGTTCCAGGGCTTTTCCTTTGCTGAATCTGGCCAGGGATTGTTATTTTTCTTTGCTACATGGGAGTCATACAATATTGTCCAATACTCTTTATTTCCTCACTAATTGACATAAAAAGTTATAAAATATTTTTGTGCTTGGTGTTTTACGATAGTAACACTTTTAGCGTCGTGGTTTAACCCCAGCCAGCAGCCAAGCACCAAGCAGCCTCTTGCTCACTCCTCCAGAAGTGGGATGGAGGGGAGGTAAAAGTGGAAAATCTTGTGGATTGGGATAAAGACACTTTAACAGGTAAAGCACAAGCAAATCAAAACAAGGAATTCATTCACCACTTCCTGTGGGCAGGCAGGTGCTCAGCCATCCCCAGGACAGCAGGGCTCCACCACACATAATGGTGATTTGGGAAGACAAATGCCATCACTCTGAATGTCCCCGTTTCCTTCTTTTTCTCCCAGCTTTACACACTGAGCAGGATGCCACAAGGTGTGGGATACCCCTTGGATCAGTTGGGGTCAGCTGTCCCAGCTGTGTCCCCTCCCAACTCCTTGTGCTGCCCCAGCCAGTGGGGTGGGGTGAGGGACAGAAAAGGCCTTGATGATGTGCAAGCCCTGCTCAGCAATAACAAGGCCATCTCTATTTCCAGCAAAAATCCAAAACACAGACACATACTAGCTACTGTGGAGAAAATTAACACTACACCAGCCAAAACCAGCACAGCAGAAAAAGAGAGAAAAATAAAATCTTGAGTGTTTATTCTAGATTTGTGTCTCTCCAAAATAATGCGGTAAATGGCTTGTACTTGAGGGAGAGAGAATAAACACGCTAGTTGTAAATCCACATTTCCTTTACATTTTTAACTTAATTTTTGTTTAATTGAAATATAACATCAGTATAATTATTTAGCTCAAATTTAGAAGGAAAATCTAGTTTCCATGAAGCAATAGTTCTTGCTTCTTCATGGTATAAAAGATGGCTTTCTCTAACCTAGTACAAGCTTTAGCTAGATGCTGAGCCTAAAACAAGGGGCTCCAGCCAGTGTTATGATGAAAAAGTTCTCACATCAAGGTCTCTTTGCACCGCAGCCTATCCTTGACAAGCCCTTTCCAGCCCCCATCCATCTGGAGCTCTCAGCTCTCCTTAGTCTGAGCCTTGGACCTGGCCCCAAGCTGGCAGCCACACCAAGACATTCATGCCAACAAGTTCTCTCTGCATTCCACCTTTCCCACTGCCATCTCCTTTCTAATCCCCCTGCTGCTGCTGCTGCTTTTGGTTTTCTTTCTACCAGAGCTAACCCTACCACTAACAATACACACAACCAGAAATTTCTTGCAAAAACATTCTCCTTGCAGCCAGTGCTTTCCTTTAGCAGTCACACTCCAGCTAGAGCTCTCTTCCTCTCAAATCTGGTGGCAACCTTAGCTCTAACCCTAACTATAGGCCAAGCCTTACACGAAGCTTCCTAGTCTGTGCCTACACAAAATATTTCTCACAGAAGAATTTCCCTGCATCCTACCCTTTATTTTGGCAACTCCTGTCCAGTCCCATGGCAACTGGATTTCTTAGTTTTCTCTTTCATCCACCCTGATCATTACCCCTCCACCAACCCCGCTAGGTATTAGACTGGGTCCTCAAACATGTCTCCAGATGCTTCCCCCTGCCCCCCACATGCACAAATTCTTTTGACAACTTATTTGTTCTCTTTGAATCCCTTTCTCAGCTGCATTACAACTGCTGCTACAAGCTCTCTCTTTCTTTGGTGCTTAACTTTGGTAATAAGAATAAAAGTAAGCTGAGCCTTGGACAGGGTCTTATGGTCATGGACCACATGGAAAAATTCTCCCAGGCAAGGTTTCCAGTCTTTACAGACTGCTCTTTTTTTTGTCAGGCCCTTTGTCACCTTGCTCCAAATGAAGTTCTTGGCTCATTTTGTTTTCTCAGCTTAAAACTTATAAGTACACCTAACCTTAACCAGACCTTTAGAAAGGTCCAAAAAATATGGCTGAGACCATGGAAAAATTATCCTGTTGTCCTATCATTTTGCTTTGGCAGCCTACTTTTCACTCACACTCCAGTGGGATCTCATGGCTCCATCTTTCTCTCTCTAAATGAATTTAAGCCTCAACCTAGCAGTATTCCATATGCCTATGCTCCTTCAGGCAGTATCCATAAAAAAAAAATTATTGTAACCACATTCCTTTTACTCCCCACCCTTTGCTTTGGCATCTCCTTTCCAGCTGTAGTCCTGTGATCTCTCTGTTCCTCACCCCCAAACCTTACCCTAACCCTACCTCAAACAGCAGCAGCTGTACACAAAGGCAGCACAGGTCTGATGTTCTTTTTCAGCTTTTAGTCTGTATTTTTATCCTTTCTGACTACTTATCTTTGACTTCTGAACATGACGGGGGGGGGGATAAAATGTGGGAGGTATCATGAGAAAGAGGTTGAGGGTTAATGTTCATAAGACTCTGCAAGCTATGCTTTCTTTAATGTGCAGGCTGTGCTATATATACTTCTACCCTAAGAGCACAAGAACTGCTTGGATTTTCATAAGCACATAAGACATCTGTAAACATCCAGAGATTAGGCTTGGGTAAATCTGCACCTTTGAAAACTGTCCCAGTCTTACAGCACTTTGAATTATTATCATATTAACGATTCATGTAGTTCTAATAAACTGAGTAGTTCATGGTTTTCTGAATGTCCTTTCTGATTTCCATTAAAGTCAATGTCAGTTTTGCCTTTGAATTCAATGAGAATGCCCAGCTATGACAGCTATTAAGTATCTCTCCCACTGTTATAGTAATGAGCGAGGCTACAATAAGTGAGAGCCCAGTCTTGAAGACCTAAAATAGAGTGAGAAAACACTTTAAAAATGTCATATGCTCCCATTTCACAGATGGAGGAAAAATCAAAGAGAGATTTATAGCATGTTTACACAGATGGGTGCAGCCAGAATCAGCTGTGGTGCAGAAGCCGTATTGCTGCATTAGTTCATTGCGAGTGAGCTAATTAGGGTTTTGACAGTCTTTCTTGGGTGAATCTAGTTGTGGCCTCTTCAAACTTTACTGCCACCAGCTGTCTGCTTTACACTTATACCAGAGATTACTGCCCCTACATCTGGCTCAGCAGATGTGCTCATGCATCAGCTGCTCCATTTCACAGCTCAGCATCTCAGCTTCAACCTCACCAAAGGCAGGCATACACTGAGATATGGAAATGGGAGCTGGATGGCCAAACACAAGTATGTGCCTATCCACAAGGATATGCCTTACTCTGGGACAGTGACTTCTGCTGGAGAAGTCCAAGAGATAAAGTAATATCTGGAGTCTCCTGAAGCAGATCTTTGCCAGCACAGGGACACTTGGGCATATGGGTCCCAGATGGAAGCTGGCTCACATCCACAGGCTCAGAGCACAGGCAGAGGAGCTCGTGTTTGCCTGCTTCCAACCCCTTGAGCACATCTAGATATATTGTCCAAGGTGACAGGAAGTCGTGGCAGAAACCCAGCTTTAATCATCACAATTTCCAGAAGACCTTGAGCTTCTGCAAAAAAAAATACCACACTGAAGAGGTGGATTTCCAGGAGGAGAACAGTGTGTCTAAGATCCTCTTCTCTCCCCTGCTGGAATACATATGTTCAGTGGCTTGTGTATCCATATGGTAGTGAAACCAATCACACTGTAGTTGTACATAGCCCTGTATTTCCCCCATCCTTTATATCCTTAACTCTTTTTCCCCTAAGGTTGAATTCTGAATGGTGGCAAGGACAACAGTCTTAATGGAAAATTCAGATTCCCTAGGAACTCCTTTTTCCTACAAATTGTTTACACTTTTGCAGGGCCCATATCAGTATTAAGCTCTCTGGGCAAGGTTTGTTTCCATTTCTCGTCTCTTAAACTGAAACAGTGTGATTTTTGAGGTTTTATAATTATGCTTTATAAATATGTTGCCACAGCTTTGGTCAGAGGCGCCTTCCCCTCATTTGGAGTGAGCATATAATCTCTCTCCTTTCCTTGCAATCTCCCAAAGACTTGCTTCACCTCAACACCCCTATCCCCTCCCTACCTATCTGGTTTCAGATTAGCCACAGCCTCAGCTTTGGCTCATTCATATTTCCTGCAAGGGGATAAAGAATAACACACACTCCTGTGCTCCAAATAATAAGCAAATTCTCCTGCAGGGAATTTTGGATTTCAGATCTAAAATCTCCCTATTTTAGCACAGAGTTTGCACAAAGACCTTGTTTCTCCACCTGCTTTAGGCCTTCAAATTGCAGCACTCAATTCTGGCTTTGAGATGCCACGGTTTGAATCCAGGGTGAGTTTCCCCAGACCACACAAATAGATTGGATCTGCAAGTTTGGTCCACCTATGATTTTTTTTGGACTATGCACCGTCTGGAACTTTTGACATTCATGTTCATTCCTCTCCTGAACCTTCAGCTCCCTGTTTGATCTCAGAGAATTCACATGATACTTCTGTGACTCACCTTGTCATCCTGCCTATTTATTTATAGCATACACTCACGGGATCAGAGCCATCCCTTCCTATGAGCATGTAACATTTTGTGTTACACTGCATCTGCAGTAATGCTGACCTGCCCTCTGCTAGTCTCATGCAGACAATAAGGACACAAGAAGAATACATTTACTACTTTCTTTTTTAACTACTTTTGTACCTCAGCTTCTATTTCCTCCATCCCTTCCCACAACATTATCCTTCATTTTCTTCCTGAAAGACAGTAATGTGCCTGAGTCTGTAATGCATTATCTTCTCATAAAGGGTTATGTAATATTTTATATGCAGGATGCTGTATGAAAATAAATTGCATTACTGTACTGTATTAGGAAACTTTATCATAGACAGAAGGCATATTGCATCCTGTTTTTCTTGGAGGCTGAAACAATGAAACAGTATTAGGGATGGATGTACACATCGGACGCTTGCGGGAGGGAGCCCTGGGATGTTTGTCATTCAAGCTGCTAAATTCCGTCATTACTTAGCATGCTAATTAATTCACAAATAGTGTAGAAACAGCATCTTTTTTTTCCTGTCTGGGTTGTTGTTTATTTCTTCTAAGGCCTGACTGGTGTCTCACCAAACACAAAGCAGTGTATTCTGCTGCAAGGTAAAATACATGAGCTTGGTGGTCACGTCTTGGTTGCACATAGCTTACCCCACAGAGTCCTGATGTGTCTTCTATTCCAATGTTTCATTTTGCCTCCAGTTAATCCAAATATATTAGTTGTCTACAGATAATGACCCCACACTTTCTTTACAGGTAATAAATACTTTTTAAGCAAAGAAGATGATGTTTGAGATTTTACTCAGCTGCTTTTGAGGCGGGGTAGCTTGCACCAGCCAGTTTTATAACCAACTGATGGAAAACAGCCAGACACCCCAGCCAAACATCTGTATGTGGGTAGAACATAAAACTTGGTGCAACAAAAAATGATGAAAGCATTTTCTGAATTTGATCATATGAAATACTGTGCCATTAAAAAGCCCAAATCTATGATATTCAGTGTTATTTAAGAGTTCCTACAGCTGAGGTGAGGCCTAAAAGCCATATATCTCCCTGCCCTTGGGCCCATGTGAACATGGCATTGACAGTCTTCAAATGTTTCTCTTTCAGACACGATGAATGGCCACTCATAAATGAATTTTAGCTGGTTGTGCTGGCTTTACTGAAGACTCAGATCTCCTTTAACTGTATCGGCCTCTCACTATATTTCAGGTGGCTCATAAATACTGTCCCTTGCCCCCTGCTTTGCTCCCATAAATGCCAAAAGGACTGAACAGGCTCTGGGTGAAGTGAGTGCTGGAGTTTGGGCTGGGTAAAACCAGATCAGAAACTTCACTGCTGTACATGGAAAAACCTCTGCCTGGGTCAGTGAAGCTTCTTCACCTCTCTGCCCTTAGCATTTGTCCCTAAGTACATCTTTTCCCCAGACCACACTTGCTTGGTGAAACTAATGAATTTCTGATTAAGTGCTCTGTCTTTGTTACATGGTGCTGATTTCTGATGGTTTCTGAGCACTGATGTGGTACCTGTTTAACAATGATGTGGCTGAGATGCAGCTGGGTGTTTCCTCCTGGATCTGAAATCCTTGCAAGTCATTGCCTGTTAGTCCGCTGAGAATATCAGGAGACTTTAAGTCAATTTTTAATTCTTCCACATGTAAACCTGCTGTTTGTTTATGGGCTTGTTCTTTTTTGGCAAGCGTGGGAACTGGTTTTTTTTTTTTTGCAGGTGCAAAATAAGCACAAATAATGTGTAAACAGATGGTCCAACATCCTTTTCCCCAACTTTGTCAAGTCAGGCATTTTCAGAAAGTCATTCTTCCTAAACAAGTTAGGGAAATGTTTTCTATCTGGAAAATAAACCATATAGTCAACACATACACATAAAGCACTAATAGATTCAAATGGCCAAAAAAAAAAAAAAATCAAGCTTCATTAAACTCTTAAAACTCTGTTTCTGGGAACATTAGGTGAAACCCTTTGCCCACAAAGATCTACTCCTAATCTGACAGATTGTATTTGTTCTTGACTACAATTTTTTTTTCCATTTTTATTGATCTAGCTATTTATCTAGCATCTGTATTTATTATATGTGCATACACATACATATTTCTATATTTTTCATTTTTCTCTTTTTATGGGTTTATATTTTTTATATTTCTATTTTAAAGGTAATAAAAGACACTAAGATGTCTCAATTCTGAAATTCAGTGTGATTGAACAACTGGTTCTAGTCTAAACTCTTTTTTTTCTTATCCCTTTCAATATTATTTTTTTTCTGTTCCTTCCTTTCAACTACCATTATCTAGTTATAATTTTTACAACCAGTTAGTAGGTCCTCTTTTCACTAAATTCAACAAAATCAGGACAAACCTTTCCTTTTGTTATTTTGTGTTTTTTTACACTCCAATCCAGCTGTGAGCTGGGGTCAGGGCACCAGCAGCAGCTGGAGTCACATTGAGTTAGTGGCATGCTGGGGACAAACGTATGTTTCCTGTGAAGCACTGGGAATCACCGTTTTAGAAAAATTCCCCCCTGAAAAGATGGATCCAGCTGCTTTCCCCCATTTAGAAATCTCGTTCCCAGATTTTAATCCCAATATTTTCCCGTTAGATCTGAAATGGACATGGCAGTTTCCCGGGATTACAGATTTTTTTCTACAACGTTAGAGAGCTTCTCACACTAGTTCCCTTGTGAGCTGAATACTATTTTCTATCCTTGACTTTGGAGAGTCCTTGTAAGATGGGATAACTGAGTCTCTCACAGATGCTGAGCATTGCAGTGAGTGTTGAATGAATGGAATCAAACCTTGCGACCAGAGAAGACATTGCATGTTTGAAGGGGCATTGTAGATGCAGCAGGAAGATTTTCTTTGAACCTTTCTGTTCATCACCAAACTTAGGGTTCCTCAATTTCCTTCTTTTAACGTGCATCTGAGCTTGTTTGCTTTCAGTACATATACATATATTCATTTATTCATTCAGGTTTATATGGAAAATTTCATCCTATAATTCTTCAGAATTTCAGGAACATAAATGACTAATGGTGGTACTGCTCCAACTTCTTTTCTTATGTAAACTGCAATTTTAGGGAGTTCTTACTGGATGTTGTGATTTAGTAAGAAAACAATGGATTATTCTAAACAGAATTTCTGTTAAGAAACTTTGATTTAGGAAGCCCTTCCATGCCTACTGTTCTGCGCTGTGAGAATATTACACACTTTTTGACGAGCTGGAAAAGGTGCCTTTATGAAAAACAACAAAATATCAATAGATCTATTTTGTCACATTGTTTTTTAAGGATAGGCTTTTGTTTTTGTTGTCAGAGTAAATATATTTCTGCTTGAGTCAAAAATAGTTGGGGATCCAAGTGTTTGATATTTGTGCTACTTAATGAAAACATTATGTCATGAGAAATTTATTATTGCCTTTGTCCCTCATTTCATTCAGAGGAAGGAAAAACATTCTCAAGGGATTTTGAAGCTAGTAGTGAAGTAGTTTTGCAGTGGCATATAGGTAATTCTGCATTGAAAGCAGCTCTAAGTAGGACAATTTTCTAAATATAAAAAAAATTGCCAATGAATGAGTGACTGAGAAAAAGTCTTACATCCCTTCAAAGATGGAGAATGTGCCTTTGCAGTCATTTTTCGATGAAATAACTGCAGACTGCTTTGCAGAGGCTCGTTCCTGCCCCCATCGCTGCTCCTGGGCACGTGTCCCTTTTTGTCCCAGCTGAAAAGCAATCTGTACTTTTCATATTTCTTTTTAATGAGCTTTGATAGATTTGCTTAAATCTCCTGTAAAAAAACATTTCCTGATGTGAACATCTGGTATGAGCACATTCCATAAGGAGAAGTGTTTCAGGAGTTCTTCTGCAAGTGCATGTAGAAGGGGCAGGCTTGTCCTGCTGTGAAAGGAGAGATGTTGGTCATCGGAGAAGAGGATTTGAAGCTGCTGCAGCCCTGCTCGGAAAGCTCAGATAGCCCATAGGTACACGTGTATGTGTGTGTATGTACATATACATATGTAGGTACAAATCATAGAATCACAGAATATCCTAAGTTGAAAGGGACTCACAAGGATGAAGTCCAATTCCTGGCCCTGCACAGGACAGCCCAAAAATCACATTATGTGCTTGAGCATTGCGCCTGATGACGCTGGTGAAGCTTTGTCTGCCTTGAGAGTGATTAAGCTCTGTAGGGTCTGTAGCAATCAGAAATAAGGGGAAGGGAAAGACATTATTTCTTCCTAAAATGGGCAGACTCCAGCTGCCTCTTCTTACTTCTTATCTACCATGGAATAAAAACCCCCAAACTTAGATCTGAATGCTATTGCTTCACTCAGAGCAATTTTATTACATTTTTTATGCCAGCAGTCAGGTTCTGCACTTTGTTACAGCTGTGAAAACCTGAGACAACCCTAGATTTTCCTGTGCAACTGCTCTGTCAGAATTGGGCTCTTGATGTCTGAACTTTCTACTTCCTGTCTTGCCTACTACACCAGATATTATCCACATTTCACAATGAATCACACTGTAGTTAAACCTGTAAAATACATTTCTGTAAAAACCCGAGAGCTGAAGTAAGGATATATATAGGAAAAAAGTTAAATCTTCTTTATGGCCTGCTTGTACTCACTCTGAAGTATACATCCCTTACAGAAAAAAAAAGGCTTTTCATCAATTGAAAACAGGAAAAAAAATCTGAAGGTTGATGGAAAAGGAATTTGGGTTCATGTGAGTCAGATTAAAGCAGTGTGGACAGTGTGGGACAAGCCTTTAGTGGATTCCAGCTAGGACCCCTGGGATCTGTGAAGCAAACAATGAGTGATGCTTTGCCCTGAGTCTCCATGGGCAGTCTGCAAGCAGCCTGATGGAAGGGTCTCACTACGGTCCAGTTTTGACTTCAGAAAAGAAAATTTAGCTCTTTTGTGTTTGTAATTCCCATTAAGATGATGGCTGCATAACATGTGACCTGGCTTTCAAGAGAATATGTGAATCCTGTTCTATCTGTCAAGGTCTCTGTCTCTGTGTAATCTAAGCACGGAGCCTATTTAGTAATTCTGTTTCTGACATGCTTTGTGGCTTTGGGAACTTCACTTGGCTTTATCTTCCTCATAAAGAAGCTTATTCATCTGTAAAATGAGGATAATAATATTTCCCTACCTAAAGAGTGTTGGGAGGCTTATTTTGCTAATGTTTGTGAAGTGTTTTGAGATCCTTATATTGAAAGCTCTATAAAAATGCAAAGTATCACTAAATCCCCTGGGCCTGCTATTATTTAAATATGTTGGTTATTGTTTTGCACTATTTATCTTTTTCCTTTATGTTATTTTTAATACAATACTATTATTGCTGTTTTGCGACAATATAAATGTGACACAGGAATTAATCTTCCTCTACTGAATATTATTTATACGTAACAATACAAGGCTGGCACACAGGATTTACCTGGCAACTGAATGGTAACAAAATTGCAATCAATAGCAAAGTAATAGCATCTGATAATGCAATATTAACAAATCTTATCACTGCATATCTTGTGTCCAGATTGGCTGTACAAGTTCTGGCGACAAGCTTCCAGCCTTTAATATAATGGCAAGTTATTAGGGAATATACAAATGTTCTGCACATATAAATGTGATTTGCTAAAAGCCTCAACCAACGCAGAATGAAAGTTCTTCCTTTTAAACTCTAATTGGAAGTTAACCTTTAGCTCACAAATCCCAGTAAAGGAAATGGCTTTTCTAATCTTATTTGCTCTTTATGGTTTTACAACATTATGTTGTTATTTCTGAATTATTTTTTATTTTTTTTATATAGTTGACATTAAAAATACCAACATGACACACAAGATGAGTGATAGTTTAAACATTAAGGAATTGTCCCAAAAGGCAGACCAATGGTTTGCTTAGTCCAATATCCTGTTACTAACAATAGCCATTAATAGATCTGTTCAGAGGGTTATATTACTAATATTTTCTGTAAATTTAACACCAAAAAGGATTACTGTGACCATAACAGAGCTGTATGAAGAGCTGTTGCAAAGGTGTGATAGTAGCAACATCTCTGAAAATGCCCAATCTTTGCTAGGTGCTGTGAAAAAATAAGGATTTACTTCTATATTCTGAAATTGTAGTCTACCATTTTAATTGAATAGCCCTGTATTAGCAGCAGGGGGGAGAACCAGTTAAATAGTGCTGCCTTTTCCGTTATCTTGAATATTTTCCTGTATTTCCTCTCACGCTCCAGAGCTGATTACTTACCGCCCTTTATTCTTCCAGCTTGCTCCAGCATTTTCTGTTGACACAACAACCTTCTAGCTCCCCATCGTGACTATCTGAAAGAATAGGTATGTCATGTGTAGGCACCTTTCGGAGTAAGAGGCGTCCAGTGCCAAGAATTCACTTAAATTCTTTCTTTTATATATAATCTATTTTACTCCTCAGCTCCTTCATTGTTTATCCTTAAAAAAACATATGCATTTAAATTCACTCTTCTGATTTTTTTCTCTTAAGTCCTCTTGCTTTTTAAATTATCTCATAATTTTTACACCATAACTTGATTTCCCCTGTTCAGGTGTCTCTCCAGGGACATCACTGGGAGTGCATTTCCATTCTCTGAATTAGATTCCATTCTCTGTTGTTTCTTGGGTTCAGAAATCTTCTATCCATAGCAGATTTCCTTCTCTTCTCATTTATTGGTTTCGGGATTACAGGGTTTTGTTCTGTGTTCCGTCCAGTTCTCCTGTTCATTATGTTGATGGATTTCCTCTGTACTTCAATATTGGAGTTCCAAAATAATTTAGAAGGACATAAAGACTTAAATCAGAAAACCAGTCAAACTTATATTTAAACCCCATCAACTTAATGCATGTCAGTGATTTGCCAAATTAGTCCTAAGTGCAAGCGATAAGCGAGTCCTAAATGGGAACAATAACATTTCTGTGACAGCACTTTCTTGGAGATGGGGGAATTGACTGGTGTGGGGTGTTGCCTAATGGCCTTTCCTCCTGTTCTCCCTGGATCCCCTTATTTTATGTTTCTGTGTACTGTGTCTTAGGGACTGGCTGTGATTAGTACAACTCTGAAGCAGATATCTAGTGACAGATCAGATATTAGGCTCTAAGATGCTGATTTGATGGAAAGTCTGACATTCAGTAGATTATCAGCAAACATCTAATATAGGAAAGGAATAACACGTGGATGCAAAAATTTTTAAAAAATATATTAAAAAAATAATACAAATCCCAGCAATAAAGTTATCTTATAATAATAAATAAATATATAATAAGGACCCTGTATAAAGTGAGCTTATGGGTCATCTCCTTCTACTGGACTCTCCTGTGTTTTCCTTCTAAGGACTCATGATCAGATTCTTGATAATTAATGGATGGATCTCTGTAAATCAAGCACAGAAAACTGGATTTAAAGGACAGGAAAGATGATATGTCATTTACAGTGAAGGATTTCTGACACTTTAACCTAATAGGTGACCCCCACATTTATTTTGCCACTGACTGTTTGATTTTAGTCAAATAATTTAATTTCTCTCCAGTTTCTGCATCCATAGCATAGGAGATATACTATCACATCAGAGCTGGATAATTTCACTTACTAAATGAGCTGATAAATCCTCATGTCACCAGGAACTGCAAGACGAGAGAAGGAAGAGCTTGGAGGGAAAATCACAAGAAGGTGATGACAAGAGTTTGCTGGAGGTTTCACTGCTCTAAGTTTGTACAGCGTGAATATGAATAGGAATCCCAGAGTAACCCTGAAATTTCAGTGACAGCAACACCTGCCAGCCTGTCCCTCCCTCTGCCAATGCAGTTCTACCACTCGTGGAATGTCAGAGTCGTTGTGTCACAGCCGTGACTGCTGGAAAGCCACCTGGGGGTCGTGCATCACCACTGGGGTATTCCTCCCCTAGGAGACTATCCTTGGAATTTATTCATTGATGCTAAAATTTCTCTGAGGTGCTTAACTACTACTTTTGCAAGGAAAGCGAAGGAATGTTTCCATCCTTGGGTAGAAGTTCACAGTAATCTATTTTCCACATTGTGGCAGTCTTAGCAGGAATTCAGAGATGCAGCAGCAGGTGAGTCCAGTGAGAGAATGAATTATTTATTAATTTTACAATATCATTTATATATCCTAGTTCCAAAAAACCGTTGGACAGTGTCCACACCTGTCCTGAGGTGATTGGGTGAAGCACCAGACATCCACTCCAGACTATTTGTTCAATCATACTTAACAAAACACCAGATGTGAAGGTTATTTACAAAAACCTATCTTACTGTTTACATAGCTTACCTAGCAAAGGAAAATTCTCACAGAATTGGTGCAAGCAGATGGAAAATCTCTCTGCTTAGCAGCATTTCAGTATCCACACCACTTTTTTATTTTTTTAATGGATCAAAAAAAAGCCCATTCCTTTTAAATTGAAATCATTAGTACCCAAGGGTTTTTCTTGATTTGCAAGATGAAATTGAGCCTGAAGATTTAAACATCAAGTATTGTTTATGGGCATTTACACTTAGGGAGACAAAATTTGAAATGATGGCTGTGGCTTGACATCAGAATCAATGACAATGCAATATTCAATATATATGGATTTCTTTTTCATCAACTGTGTCAAATAAAATAATGTGAAAAGAAAATCAAAGATCACCATCACACGACAGTATGATGGCAGTACACCTTGAAAAGGTCAAATCAAGGATACTTTTTAATCAGTTTTATTACAGATCTACCTCTTCTATTGAAAATTGCTATGTAGAAAGAATAATTGTATTGCCCAGCACAAAGGAACTGCTTCTGTACTAAATCTTTTCTGTATAGCTGATTATATATTTTCACATTATGTTTCTTCCATGGGGCTACATCTTTTTTCTGAGATAATCTCAAGCAAAAAGAAACAGAGTTGAGGAAATTAATGGAGTGCTTACACTTGCAGAACCCTTCTCTCTTACATGAGGTTCACAGGCCAGACCCAGAGACACCATCAAGAGCTTCCACACTGTGATACTGATTTTGAAAAGTCAGAATTCAGAATCCACTGGAAACAGCAGATTTGGTATAGGTTTCATATCAAGTGACTACTGACTTCAGCTGCAATACTGGGATTCTACTTTTGAAAGATATATCATAAATAGGAGATGGTGCAATCGGAAAAGCAGCTTGCAGCAGAGTAGAACACAAACCAGACTCCTCGCTCCTCCCCTTCCATCAGCACTGATCCTGCTGCTGTGGCAGACTGGCACGTCTCTACATTCAATTAACATTTTGTAGTGAGTTCAGCCATGGCTGCTGCTCTATGTAGGGAAGATTCTTGAAGCCTTATTGTAGGCCAACACTGAGAAGGCATGAAAAGAGCTTTTGACCGCCTCTCACTTGCTGGGCCAGTCCTGTAGAAAAATATTCTTTCTATGCACATGGTAATAGGGAGTATAGGAAGGATCTAGGAAAGAAGTAGGCAGAAGACACTGTCCGTAAAAGTACAAGTACAGAGGACAAAAGTAGTTTAAGAGCAGGGTGCTGTGCTGCATTAGGAGACACTGATTTTTAAGGAGAACTTGCTGGGAGATTCACCAGGCCTGAAAAATTAGGCTTTCCTAATATCACTTTAAGGGTAAGATAAGACATTAGGAAATTTTGTATTAAAAAATCTAAGTCTTTTTTGTTTTAAGAATGCAGGCAGCCTCAAAGCAATTTAGAAATGTCTTTGTTAAGCCTCCTTTCCATGCTTTTTTGTCACCTTGTGGCCAAGAACCTGCAGTTTCAGAAGAATGCTTGGGAATTTGGGAGGTGCCCAGCTACAAATCGAGGGGTTTCTAGTGTGTCTGTGAGATTGTTCCCTGTGTTCAAAGAAGGAAAGAAGAATGTTCCTCAGCAAGGCAGACTGTCAGTCTGCATGAGGAGGGTAAGCAGAAGTGTTACATCTGTAAAAGTCTATAAATGGGAATGTGGTCCCAATTTTCCAGCTTTGGAAGAAATAGTTGGAAACATGATTTAGAGACAGACATTGTTTTGATATGAAGAATATTTGTTGGTAACCTACCTTATTGCTTAGCATTGACCGACCCCATATTCATTATTGGTCCCAAGAAAGCAATTTTCTTATCTGACCCTTTGGGATATTTGAATAAATTATAGAGAAAAAGAAGTTACAGCTAGCTGTAACAGCAAAGTGAGAATGTACTGAATTACTCAGAAGAGATAAAACTGAGTTACTTTTGTTGTAAATTTAATTCTCACAGCAGCACTCCCACTAGCCTAATCATAGTTCAGCATATTGGGAATTCTTTCTCTTAATCACCCATTCTTTCTCTGACTTTGGCTTTTGGATAACATTTTTGTTACGTGCATACAATGTATAATAGTGTATGACCATAAATCCCACACTGAAGTTATATACAAACTCCTAAATCACTCACTGCTTGGAAAAGGTTTTCATTTGAGCCATTTATCCAGGGTTGACAGTAAGGCATTTTTGCCTTTGTTGCAAAGGGTGTGACTTACACATGCACTTGGATAGAAAGCAAAAAAACCCAACACTTTTAGGGAAATCTTTCTGTGACAGGTTATCACTCGCACATGGAGAAAGGCTGCAGTTAGTGTCTGTCTGCCTTATTTGCTGCATCTACTGCTTCTCATGAAGTACTTTGCAGCAAAAGAACATGTTGTCACTCAGAGTTAAGCCTGATGCATTGGGACATCTGAATCACAATACTGTGGAGTACAGGATGATATTATCCAACTTTTATGTGGGTTGAAGAACCTTGGAACACCCTTCAGCACAGTATCTCTATGTTGCTTACCCACATGACAGATTACCCTTTCTGTGGGTGCAGCAGCACCCCGGGTAGGTCTGTGTCAGAATGCACTCCTGTAGCTATGCTTGGGCAGGAGTGGGCAGGATGGGCTGAATGCCTTAGCTCCAGGCGAGTTTGGGAATCCCTGCACTTCACAGTCAACATTGTCATGGATCTTCTGCGTTCCATCCTCTCTTTTTTCAGTTGTTGCAGCACAAGGATTCAAATATCCATATTTTCTCTTTCTCAGGGTCATCCCATTTCTGTTATCTTTGTTAATTGAGCTCTGGCTTCACATTTATTTTGAAAATGGTGAAGTAAAGGCCAGAGAGACAAAATGAATTGCCCAAGGGCACATAAGAATTCTATGGCAAAGTCATGGAGACATTAAAGCACATTAATTATTGAAGTAACCTGTTATTTAAATGGGGGTTGTGCACAGAAGCATGTGGAGTGCAGAGCAGTGGAAACTTGAATCAGTTAATCTATCAGCACAAAGCAGTGCATTATGTTCTCACCAGCTCATTTTCAAGTTTGACTTCAGTTTGCTGGTGCTGTGTGGCGCCCAAGCTGACACACCTCGGTTCCAGAAGGACTCGTGAGCTGGGCCCACAGCCATGTGAAGGCTGTAGCTGCAGCCTTGCTGCCTGATGAGCAGTCACCTCTTGCGCCTTCTAACCACGCTTGGATACAGCTCCTGTTTCGGTGCGCCGTGGACAGAGGAGCTTGGCTCTCTCTGCATCTGCCTTTAGGTAGATATTCTTTGTGTCCTCTGTTTCTTGCTGTGAATTTTGGATTTATATGATAGGAGACATAACCCACTTCAGTCTGTGTGTGGCTGCTTTCTAGTAGGACTATCTCCTTTTAAGTACACTAATGCAGAAGCACAGGCACATCAATTTCTTGATGTATTCCTGAATCTGATTGAGAGCTATTCATTGCCTTATTTATAATTGCCAACCTACTGTAATTACAATTATATATATTAACATTATATTTTCCAAGTAACATTAATAGAAGTAAAGGTAATAAGAATACTAGCTGTCTTAATGCTGAAACTTTGGGATTACCCTTACATACTGTCCCTTAGAAATCAGAAGTTATACAGAGTCCCCTGACTGCATATAACTCCTGTGGTCTGGCATTTCTTTGGCAACTGCCCACAATATAACTCCCAATAGCCTAAGAGCAGTGCCTAGTGAAAAGAGAAGCATCTGTTTTGTCATAGCAGTACTTGCAAAGTCAGCTGAGTTAGCCACAGTTTCAGGGGCTCCTGAAAGCAAACGCCTTCTCGTCCAGCTCAGACCCACATGTCTCCCTCAGAGCTTTTCTCACAGCTCCTCAGAGGCCAGTGAATCCAGAGTGACAGAGCCACTGTGTCACACCTCAAACCTTTGGGATGGCTCTTCCCTGGTGCTGGTCCTCACTGAGGGCTCTTGTGCAGAACCACTGCCCGGGAGGAGCAGAGCTGGGCTCAGCAGCAGAAAGACAATTACCCAACCCTTGCTGGTGCAGAGTAGCAAATCCCTTGTCTCATCAGGAAAACCTGCACTTCACAAGCAAATGAGGAGTCTCCAGATCAGCCCTCACAGTTGCTTTTGTTCTCACTACCTGCTACATACAACAGGTGCTTGCTAATCATGCAAATTAACACAAATGCCATGAAAAAAAGGTTATTTTGCTGAACCTCTACCAGACATGCATTTCCATAAAATATGTTGTATCCTTAATTTCTGCTGCAGTCCCACCATTTGTTATGTCTGCATTTTGTTATAAAAATAGGCAAATACAGCATTTTGCTTTCTTAGCTTTCCCTTACCAAATAGCCCACACTCATGCTTATCTCCTCAGACACTGTCTTGGCACTTGCTTTGTGACTGGCTGTTGTCTGAGGTGAAAAACAAACTGACTGCCTCTCAGAGCACCATCATTTAATGTTTCTCAGAATGCTTCTACAGTCCCTTAATTTGATGGCTCTACCTACAGGCTCTGCTAAAATTATCATTGAACAGGAATCAAAAGGAGGTGCATCTGACACTGCCACAAAATAAAAAAAAATGAAATAAACCCTAAATATTGTTTTCCCAAAAGTAATCAACAGCAGTGCATAAAAGCTACTTTTACCTTGCTTGTGCTGTAATGTGCTATGATGGATAATTCTATAGTGTTATATGCTGGGAAAACAGAGAAAGTTATTTATCGTGTAGAGGAAGAGGCATGGAGAAAAATGAAGGGAATCAGAGTATGCAATGAAATCAGCATCCAGGTAAGGATTAAGATTCCTCAGTTTTACACAGGATTATGAATCCTCAAAGGTGCCTTAACTTATATTCAGAGCCAGTTTTATAATCACCAGAAATATTGAAGCCATTAAATGGAGGTGATTGGTGAGGCACCATACAGATCTAGACAAGGGGTTAATTTCCTTCTGAAGCGTGACAGAATTGTGCCATTATTCCTAGTTTACATCACTTTTAAAGAGAGACAGTTTAGGATATCCAGGTCACTGGATTTAGTTTGAATGCATCTCCAGCTTGTAGATGATTGTGAGGGGACCCGTTAAAAAGAGATATTTGGTTAAATATCATCCTCACTAGCCCCTGTAAAATGCAAATCCTGCACTGCTCCTGTAACCAGCAGTCAGACTATCCTTTCCTACTTCTTGTCAGCTAGCAATAAAACACCAGATGGTGTCCTTCCAGAAATAAATTCATTATAGTTTCATTTTGGGTTTTCTTAAAGAATTTAGAGACAGAACTTCAGCTAACGCAAATCAACACGGTGCCGCTGAAGTCAAAGCTGTGACATTTTATACCATCTGAGTATTATAAGCTAATATTTTTAACTTTTTGGAAGGAATACCATATCCCTCCTCCCCACATTTCACAAGTTTCATTGCACAGTTTGTGCTGGCCACCTTAGCCAGGATTCATGGCTGGTGTTCCTTGTTATACAGCAATTCACAGGCCATGTCGTTTTGTGTATTGGATTACACTAAGTCACTGTTAAGACTCCTGTAACCATTATCATTTAATGCCCTTGTTTATCACCATCTGAGATGCTAGGATACCCATTAGCTTCCTCTGGTGACACTCACGAGTATTCACAAAAGAATATTTTATGTGCCACTGGCATCTGAATAACCTTGTGATGTTTATGGTTCTGTGTGTGCTTAGTTTTCCCTAATTCCAAACATCAAATGAGGACAGAAGTCTTCAGCTGTATCCTTAACCTAGACAGATAAATAATTCTAATAGTAAAGCATCTTAAAAGAAGCCTTGAGCATTCCTCAGATAAATCAATTAAGACTCCTTTCAGAATTGTTGTTATGCTCTAGCAATTAGTCATTGTTTAGTCAAGCTGTGCATACTTATCTCTTTTATATATCACTCCTTCCAGTCTCACAATAACTTTTGTTCTTTTTCTCACAGCTGCCTTCAGCTTATCTGTGTCCTCCTGACAACACTGTGCCCAGAAGTGAGCGTGAATTTCTGTGCAGATGGAAAGCTGCAAAGTTACAAACACCTACAGAGCCACAAACCACGAAATGGGAAGTCTCTGCCACCCTATTTCAAAAGTGAATATTAAAATAGGTAGACACACATTACTGGCTGTCAGTACCAGCTGTGCAACATACAGGTAATAAAAGCACAAGGGGAAAAAGGTGATCATCGAATCTGCCTTTACCATTTATCATGTGTCCTCACAAGAACACTTTTATCTAGTTTCTCGTACCAGAGATAAAATTGTTCCACCAACTGCTGCTCCCCCATATGCCTTGCCTTCCAGTCTTGGGGAGCATCAATGTGAAAGAGGCTTTTAAGAACTTTTTTTTAGCCTTACCAGAATTAACTAGCTTGTGTTCTGCAAACAGATGGGGGGTGACCTGGGATTTGGAATTCAGCTGCTTCTTGGAGAAAAATTCTTTAAAAAATCTCCCAAGAAGAGATGTAGGAAGGAAACAGGTGCTTGCAGGAAAACAGTTGCACTTATTTATCAAAGCCACTAGAAGAAGATCATCAATTTTATTCCTCCCACTTGGCGAGAGAACTAAAAAAACAGAGGGTGATATTGGGTGCCACAGTGACATTTGTGAGACACATGACACATTTGTGAGGCTTCACCCAGGGTTTTTAGGAATCAAACCCACCTAGCCCAGCATGTTATCCTGTACTTAGTCAACTTGTCTCTTCGCACCTCTTATCAAAATGTGCTCTGCTGACATGAGCCACTCTTGGCAGCTTCATTTCTGCCCCCATGCGTGACCACCCACCCTTGTGAGGCTCACACTCATGAGCAGTCTCTACTAGATGCCCACCAGCTCTCAGAGCCTCCAGCCATGGTGGAGGAGAAGGTGACACTGCAGGTGCAGAGCCTTGGGTTAGTACTGTGTGGGCTCCACACCACGTGTGGGGCATTCTGACAAAATACAGCTTTCCACCTTGTTTCATTCCTCTCACCACCATTAACCGAAGGCAGCCTTGGGTGCTACTTATTTTCTCTTTTTTAAGCTTTGCTTTACAGTACAAAATTGTATCCCTGACTTGGTCCTGTGTGATCTAAATCCTGCATGTCTTTTTTCATCTGAACACCCCAAACACTGAGCTAAACAACACTAACAGCAGTGCCTCTGTGTGTAAAACATCTGAGTTAAGCACAGATTTATAGATCTTTCAGTCACCTGGTAAAGAGCAGTCCTTCTTCTCCCCAGGTTAGGTTTGCCACATTCACTCACCCAATTTTCATTTATTCTAAAAGTCTGTTTTACCATTTGGTAGTGCAGAGAGGGTTTATTGCACCAAACATCGAGTTGAGGAGATGTCAGAAGTTAATACATAAGTAACAGTAAAACACCATCCTTAGAAATGCCACATCATGATTTTTGTGTGAGAAAACACAGTGTGAGAAAAAACCAAGCATCCTTTCCTGCAATGGTTGTTAATTCTTCCTGTATTTCTATGCCTCAATCTCTGCTGAGTAAGGCCTTTATTATTTATTTTTTTAAGGGGAAATACACTGAGTGTTTTGTATTGTTCTGATTTTAACTTTGTTTTTCTGAGAAGGCCTAATTCCAGGGAGACCGTTACAGTCTGTAAGGGCTCCATTGTACTTCTCATGCACACAGGCACATTGCAGATCAAAGCAAGTGAAAATGCTGGGTTTGTTTTAGGTTTCATTTACTGTCAGGATGGCGAATACATGTTTGTGTCACTAACCTAGAATATATCACTTTATGGTTCTCAGAGGTTATTTATAATTGAGTTATAGGATGTTTTATGATTATTTGAAATGATATTTACAGAAGGCAATACTAAGATCAGTAGTTCACTTGCAACAAAGAATGTGAAGAAAATGTCCTATAATTCATTTTTAAGTACCTTCTAGAAATCATATAATTATACTGTATGACAGTGTTGAAAAAGGAAGAAGTATAAATTTTTAAATTATTTGTATTGTGGCCTTTAATCAAGTTTATATACATACAGGCTGACACACAGCAACAAAGACTAGGGAGGTTACAAGGAACACAGCAACAATTTTTTTGGCTTTGGATTTGACCTTGAGTCAGTGCTGGTTTCGTACACCAGACTGCTTCCCTGAAGAATGTTATAGACAGATTTGAGAGAAGAAGAAAAGAAGAGAGCTCTCCCCTGCAATATTTCCAGGCAGAAGTGGAAGTGCAGAGCATCTTGTAAGTTTGTACAATTCACAGCGGAATGGCAGAGCCATCAAGGGTCACCCGGGAGGCCTCCCCATTGCCTGGGGAGGAGAATCCACACAATTCCCAAGCCTCAGGCCAAACCCATGGCACCTCAGCTGCTGCAAGCAGCCATGGCCCCATTCCTGCCGTGGGGAGAGGAGACTGGTGAATGCACATCTGAGACACCCAGAAACTCCATTTGAGGGCTGACACCAGGGAGGAGAGTGGATAAATCTGCCCAGCCCCTGCCCACTGGCCAAAGTTTAAAATGATGTTATAGTTTCAGATTTAAAGGTATTTGTGAATTCATCAACAGACTTAAATTTCAGTCTCTGCTGTTTCCCACACACACTGAGAAACGGCTTCAGAGCTAGAAGAAGCAGTCAGCACTTTCTTTCACAAGCCACTGCACAAAATAAATATGTAGCAGAAAATGGGTGCAGATGTCTCTCTTACTTGCCTTAATAGGACCAAAAGCCAGAGAGAAACTTGTATATTCCAGTCTGGCAACAAAAGTGCAATCCTGTTCCTAAACAATATAAATAGCCAGAACCGCATCTGATGGCATTTTTTTTTCCTTTTTGACTTCCTTGTATGCTATTCGCTTTGCCTTGTCCTTTGTTTATCTGGACAATAAATAATCTGGAACAGGAACAATATGTTGTTGTGTATTTGTAAAATGCACAGCAATAAAGGGTCCTTATCTTAACTAAATCCTCAGAAGTATCAGATTGAACTTAATAAATAATTATAGCAAATTAATTCAACTTAGAGGAATTATTTTTATTTACCCCCAATTAAAATTTGATCCATTCAAACTGAAGTTATTGACAATGTTTGTTTTTAGCATCAGTATTTTAGAGGAAACAGGATGAGTGAGCTCACAGAAAGGCAAAAAGGAAATAAAGAATGAAATAAAAGAATAGAAAAGAAGAAAGAATGTTCCGTGAGTCATTTCACATAGGAGAGAAAATATTGGAAATACGCAGTCTTGACTTGGGAAAAAAGACTGACATGTGACATTTTTAGTCTAGCACTATATTACAGTTGTTTAATTTGAACATTGTGTGTAAATAATCCACCCTGATTTCTGAGAAATTCACCGATTTCTGAGAAATTCTCCACCTTGCACACACTCCTTAGCAAGCCCACTGCATGTGGTGGTGGTCACAGCTNCTGCAGAAGGACAAGACTGGTTGTTGCACTCTACAGATAAAATTTTTATCGCCAGATTTTACCACTGCAGCTTTTCACTTTTATTGTTATTGTTATTGTTATCATTACTACTACTATTATTATTATTACTATTACTATTACTATTATTATTAATAATATTAATATTAATATTCTTATTATTAGGTGAGAAATCTGCTGCATGCACTAAGCAATATTTCTAGCAGGAGGGACGGCAGGTTGGTTTTCTCAGGGAGCAGAAGGCAGGTGCTTGGTGCTTCATGGGGCAGCAGCTCTTGGGAAGGCTGTGAAAGGTAAATAAGATATTTCAGTGCCAGGAAGAATTTGCAATGAACTGGCAACTCTCAGGTAGCAAGGCAAGAATTTCACAGGTTCAGCCCACACAGCAGTGGCACACTGCCTGCCATCCATCACATTACCTGACGTGGGGCATGCTCCTGTCACCTAACCTGAAATGTGGACTTTGGGGAAACACTCTTGAGGTCCCACACCTCAGTGTTTAACGACTGGCAGCTTTAATGGCCTATGAGATGTATTTCCTTAGGAAAAAGGTATTTTCTTCCTGCACATTAGCTAACACATAAATCAGCCTAACCTATAAAAGTTGAGAAAATATAATTAATACAAGTTAGCCAGTGAAAGCCAAACCTGAACACCCTTTTTATTTTAACCTTCTAAAGTGTGTGGAGGCTATGAAAAATAGGTAGAACATTACTTAACAGTCTGGAAAGTCTTGTTTTCATTTTTCCAGGAAACGCTTTCAAGTTTTGCCTTTCTCTTCTGAAAAGCAAACAAGAAATAAAAGGAAGTAGGGGGTTTACTCCCCCTCTTCTTCTCACAAAGAAAGTCTCTGTTGTTCCTAATTTAACTGGCAAATTTTAAAAGAAAAAATATTTTACTGAGGTCAACAAAATATTCACTTTCTTCAACATAAAAAAATGTTTTCTTAGAGAAAATAGCATCTTGCAGAGAGCTTTAAAGATGCTGTCGTTTCTTATTGCCTGTGCTGTTGAGTCATAGTACATCAAGGACGACTCTTGGTGAAATGTAAGGTACGTGAGCAGATTAACCCTGCAGCAGAGTGTATTTATTCAAAACATTTCTGATTATTTTCTTTGCAGTTTGTTATCTGTGGTTTCCTTACGGCCCAGATGTGCAGCAGGGAAGTCTAGGGTTGCCCTGCCACATGACCTGATCCATCCCCTGCCATGAATCCGAACACAGCATAGTGCGAGGGAATAATGTCAGTGCCGTCACTTTTGTGCTGCTTCATGCCAGAAAAAGATATATCTGTGCCCAGCAGACAGGGCAGAGCCGCAGAGAGGCTCTGGGTGACAGTGGCCTGTGCAGACGGTCGGGTCAGAGCCAGCTACTGACACCCATACTCAGGATGTGAGACAATGAATACTGCAGGACACCACAAAGACACCTGAGAGCAGGCTAAATCGCCCCTTGAAAGCCTTAGCTGTGTAGCAAATAATTTCAGGGGCCCCAAGGTGATTCATTATGTTCTGCTTTCAGAGGCAAGTGCATTTCCAGCTCTCCCGCACGCAACTGATCCCACACCCCCTTGAATCCAGGCGCTCTGAGTCTGAAAATTGGAGGCTGAGAAAATGAATCAGGAGGAGGGAGTAATTAGAGTTGGGATGTCATACTAAATCACAGGCCCTGGTTAGTCAAGCAGCTTGCTTCTGACAGCACCAGTTGGATGCAATGAATAGTGGACAGTGGCAGAGTTTAATATTTTAGCACCTGCTTTATTTTGCATGCAGGAAGTCAGCTACACATTCACATTTAAATAAATCCGCAGTCGCAGGCAGCTTTTTCAGAGGGAGAGCTGCCTACTGCCTGTTAGCTCACACATGGCCACTTTAAACCTCTGCAGAGCCAAAGGGTAAGGTACAAGTAGGACTGACAGAGGAAGGAAAAATGGCATAAACCTTTTGTGCTTTGCAAAACTACTGATGCTTCTATATTTGTGTTGGCTTTGAGGCTTTTTTGAGGTGAGAGCACTGTTATAGCAAGCCTACTTTGTAGATTAAAAATGAGGACATGGAGGAAAAGATGTAATTTAGTTTGAGTGAAGACTAGTCTGGTGTTTAGGACTGTCACCTGAGTCAGTGACAGGTTTAATGCTTCTTAGCTGCTGGGGCTCACAATAGAAGACGTTGTGGTGTACTCTCTGTGCACGTGGATGTGCAGTCACATAGAATTCACTATATAAGTATTTAATGTGTATGGGCATGCAGCAGTTTAAGAGAACAGTATTGAATAAAACAAGAACAGCACAGGTTATTCATCAACAAGAAACAGTAACAAAGTGAGAATATTTATTGCTACTCATCTGGAAAAACAAAATGTCCATTTACTTGTAAAAGATCCTGTGAAATTTTCCTGCGTGCCCCTCATTGATCTCAGACCTCACTGCCTGTCCCTGCAAATCTGGGTTCAGCCCCACTGGTGGATGGCTACTGTGCAGGGCCAGTGCCCTCCCTGCTCAGGCGTGCTCCTCCTGCTCCAGTGTCCTGTGCTGCTGGGCTTGGTGTCAGCACACACAGAGTCTGTGTGCCACAAAGAGCAAAGCAACACAAAGATCTTACCAAGGGATGCAAATCACTGTTAGGGAGAGACCCCGCCACCCCCAGGGCGCATAAGGTGTGGAAGGAACATCTGAGGCTCAAGAAGTTGCTCTGCACCACAAATGCTGCCTATAACTGTGATGGATTTCTGTTCCTACTTCTGGGAAAATATTTGGTTTCCACAAATTAAACAAAACTNATTGGAAATACGCAGTCTTGACTTGGGAAAAAAGACTGACATGTGACATTTTTAGTCTAGCACTATATTACAGTTGTTTAATTTGAACATTGTGTGTAAATAATCCACCCTGATTTCTGAGAAATTCACCGATTTCTGAGAAATTCTCCACCTTGCACACACTCCTTAGCAAGCCCACTGCATGTGGTGGTGGTCACAGCTGGACAAAATAACAATTTATGGATTGCAAAGAAGACCCATTTCTATCTGAACCAAGGGCAAGTGAGGGGTGTCCAGAGCCTCTCGGAAACTGCAGAAGGACAAGACTGGTTGTTGCACTCTACAGATAAAATTTTTATCGCCAGATTTTACCACTGCAGCTTNAAACCCAAAACCAAAAAAAAAAAATTAAGAATTTTGGATTACAACTGGGTTTAACTGCTCTTCAAATTTCTAGCAAGAATCAACAGGAATCTAAGTTTTGTGATTATTCCCCTGTTTCCTTCGCTAGACCTGTGAAATGGGATGTTGTCTGAGCCTTAATTTCATCTAGGAGTCTGTAACTAATCTACTTCATTGGCAATGCAATTGAACTTTAAATTATTAAATATTTTTGGTTGTTATCAATATGACTTATAATCTATTAAGCATTGAATGTTAGCATTTTCAATGTTGGATATTACCTAACTAAATATAGTATAATCAATATTACTGGCTATAATGCAGTGATTGATCCAACTGACTCTGCATTGTTTTTTGCTTCTATTAAAAAAAAGAAAACAAAGAAAATCTACATTATCCTGGCAGGGTAGACATTGATCTCAGATGAGATGTTGCCATTGAAATCAAGTTACCAGACCCACAGGAGGGGGCTGGAGGACATTTCTGACTGGGCTGTGTGAACAACCTCTACTCAAGATGGGCTGAACTCAGCTCCCAAGGGCTTTGATGGCAGAGACATTCACAGATCCCATGTGGGCAGAGAGACACAGCACACTGCACTGACACAGGCTTACCTTTCCTACGCTGACAGGAGCCCTGACAGGAGCCCTGCCAGCCATCTCCATCTCCCACCACTCCTTCCATGGGGGTCTGCAAGCAGGAGCAGGGGCTTGCCATCGAGCTGCCCCTCATCCTCCCGCTACGCTTGTTTCAAGAGCTTTTCTCTTCTTGATTTTATGTAGAGTGATGCCCTTGAGTCTGACCACTTCTGAAGTCAGCAGAGACTGCAAGGAATATGATGATGTTAAAAATGTAGGTTATATATAGTGAGGTTGTTCAGTAGGCCTAAATATAGGCCTTTTTTTAATATTTTTGGTTTCTTTCCACTATCCCTGGCATTCTGAAGTAGAAGAATATCAGTGATGCACTGTGGTGCTAAAATAATAATGAAATTCTTGAATTCATCTTCTTTTGTCTTCATCATCCAGTGCAGAATGTCCTCACAATGTACTTACATGTTAATTTAGGTCCCAGGTGTACTTGGCTGCTGATGCAGGTGGGTTGTATTTATGTGAGTGTGGTGATAAAGGGCCTTAACCATCAGCCAGAATTACTGTGATCTATGGAAGAATCTCTTTCAATTTTTCCTAATTTTCAGTTTATTTTTTTTTTTTTTTTTTGGTGAAAGAACAAGCATGTCTCCAATAAATATAAACCATATTTTCAGACACCACACAAATAGCCTGAAGACCTCTTCAGCCTGGAGTCCAGACAGCCTACACAAGAATGTGCCTAAAATCCTCTAGAAAAATCACAAAGAGAAGCAAAGGTAAGAAGGAAAGAAATTACAGAAAAAGGCTGGGGTTTCCCAGGAAACAGAATTTCTGTTTCATGAGAAATTTTGACATAATGAATATGCATCCTGAAATTGTAATGGAAAGTGTTAACAGTACACACCCAGGGGCATTAAAATAGATACTGATAATCAAGAATTAAAATAATTCTTTAGTGCTACATGGTTATTAATCAAGTTATTTATCTTAATAGTAACGATAATATATGAGCTCTAGCATGTGACAAAATCAACTAACAACAGCACTTTACACTATATCTATTTTAAAATATTATTGTTTCCAATAGTAGTGCTAAAAAAAGTACTATAGTATTCACATTTTGTAAGAATAATCTGTCAAAACCCACTGTGTTCCACAATGCCTTGTTTCAAGCTCACTCAGAATTTTTGATAGAAGCCTAAAATTTCACAGGATATCATGTTTTTCCATTTACACTCCTCTTTTTACAGGTTAAAGACAGATGTGTACACTGCTGAAGCAATTAGACCTCTTTTCTCTGGATTTTGGATTGTGCAGGCTGATTTGTGCAGGGCCGCCAGAGCCACACGGGCTCTGTGAGTGGGGGATGAGTGCAGGAGATGTTTTGCAGCATCAATCACTCCGAACCAGCAAACGCTGCAGCACCATCCCTCAGTGCCACTGAAGCACTGCCTGGCACTGGGCTGGGTTTTACAGTGACACCTCCAGCTTGTCCTTAGAAGGCAGAGAAGTATCTGTTACTACATGTCTGGGAACCAAGCGAGAGCTGTTTCTGCCCGTGATGCCAGCTGAAGGCATGTGCATTCATTCAGCAATAATAGATTTATAAGCAGTCTTTTTTATCCAGTTCTTCTGTCCAGCACCTGTGGACTCATTTTCCTTTTGCTTAATTTGCTCTCTCTCTCTAGTCTTGCTCACCCTGACACAAACACTCCAGCACAAGAGGTTCTCTTTAATCCTTCTGTTTAACCAAGCCTTGGTGAGGCTCTGAGCCAAGCAGTGGTGGCTGGTTGACCTTCCATTTAGGTGTGGTGCTGGCACAGCACGTTCATCCCCCGGGCACCGAGCTCCAGCGTCCTTACCTGTCTTTTGTCACCTTACAGGCAGTTGTGTTAATATGCAGCCCATTACTACTTTACTGACGAGACAGACTGCCGAGGATCAATATGTCTCTGCATTTGTCAGCCCTGTATACCCCAGAGTTAACTTCTCAGCTCTGCTGCCAGTGCTCGTGTCCCGCTGTGTAATCCCGGGGAATTGTCGATTCCTTGTGCAGCGTGTCCATACTCCGGGCTTGGCGGGGTTGCTTTGCAGAACAAGTAAGAAAGATCCAAGTGTCGCATTTGTTTGGCTCCCACTGCTTGAGTAATAGTAGGTGCAGCCAAAACAGCAGAGGACAGCTTGCTTAGGGGGTCACCGCAGCTCAACAGCTCGCCATTGATGTTGTCAGGCAGACTTGGGAAAGATGCCCAAATGCTATCAACTAGAGGACATTGCATTTTAATGAAAGACGGAAAAAAAAAAGTCAAGATTAAAAAAAGAAGAAAGGTAAACTCCCTAGTCAAACATAATAAACAAAAGAAGAGATCTAATGGCACTTTTTTTCCCCTTGCTTCTCACTTTTTCATGCCTTTGTCTTGATGCAGTAGCTTCAGGGAAAACAGCACTGGGATTCCTGGGAACAAGTAACACCATCTACCACAAAAACTCTTAATTATAGAACAAATCTTTAACAGACTTGTACACAATATCCATGTAATGAATTTTAATAGACAGGCAAATATCTTGAGTGATTTAGATGTGAAGCCTGTCCAGAGATTTTCTATAGGTTTTGACTGATTTTTTTTTTTAACAGAATAAAACATGAATTTACCTTTGCCTTACCTTGTATTTTCTTTCTGTCCTGTTTTTCTGAAGATAATGTTGTGCAGAGATCTTGGGGAAATATGGCACGTATTTCATGCAGCCCCAGGGGTACTTACACACTCTGGCATATCACACAGAATCAGGGCTCCAGATCAGGTATCTTAGGTGTTTCGTTAACCAGCGAGGTTGCAAGATCACATGCATTATGCAATCTCATTATTTTAAATGTGTGAACACAAGTCTGGGTCATGCCACACAGAAGTGGCAGTCACTGGTGACAGCAATACATGTTTCAGATCTCCACACGCGTCTGTAGCAAAGCCTCAGGGCTGAGGGAATCATGCACTTTGGAATTTTCTCTGCTGACAAAGGACTACTTTCCTTTCCCGCTTTGCCAAAAGAAATGTTCTGGTGAAATGTAGGAGGCAGAGTAACATTGTTGAGAAAAATTAAGTAAGAGTGGGATAAGGCAAAACAGTTACTGGGTCCTCATGTGCAGTTTTTCCATCTGGCTCACTTTCTAAAAGAGCCACCAAAAGTGCAGAGCCCTGAGGATAAGAAGTCAAAGGGAACCTCTGATATTTGTTTTGCAAGAGGTGATAAATTTTAAATACAACTTGACCAGACATCCTCACAACCCTGCTCAGCTTGTACTCTTGTCACACTGCATGGAGCCTGCCGAACAGATCAAACCTGTGCCTTTTTTAACCTTAAACAGGGAGGGTGTTCTGGCACCAGGGGTGGCCCCACTACTAGGTGGCCCATCCAGCACCATATCCCATCTCTACCTATGAACCTTTGGGAAAGTATAAGATCTAACCTGTGTAAAGGCCTCCTCATGTCTGTCTTCCTAGGTTTTGCTACATTTGTGTTGTAAAGAGATAATGGAGACAGGCTGTGTCTCAAAATGGCAGGCAGGTCTCCGGGAGTGACTGCAGACAGCGGTGGGCTGGTTCTGCTCAGGGTTATGCAACAGCCCCCAGTGCAGTGCAGAACTTCAGGCAGGCACGGAGCAATTGCATTCTCACAGCCCTGCCCAGGAGCTGATAAACCCCAGCCACGAGATGTCCAGCTTCACTTCATGGAGCCCAGTAGTCTGGGAAGCCCTGAATTGCTTGCCCGGGGCACTTCACTTGACTGGCTTGCCTTGGACCAACCCTCTTGTCTTCTGAGCTGCCCCCAGATGAATTAGGGTGGGTTTTGGTGGTTCCCTACCTCAGGACATCAACAGTTTATTTAATACAAGCTTCTCACAAACATTTCAATCACTTCAATGCAAAAATCACAGGTGTTATTTCTCTCAAAAGTAATGAGAATTGAGAAAACCTGGTCCTTTTCAAAATTACTTGACACCTATAAAAGGTCATTTATTGTCTTAATATCTGGTTTCTTCTCCAATTTAACAAATTAGTGCATGTATCTGTAAACCGATGGCTTTTTTCCTCCTACCCTGCCCACCTCCAAAATGACATTATGCCTGTTGGTATCAGACAGCAATACAGAGCTACCCAGATTTTCACTGGCGGAATTCATTGTCTCCAGCATAAATGAAGTTTTCCCATTGTTTGCAGAAATTCTCGATATAATGGCTTCAGTTCCTTTGTTAATTATTTTTTTATTAATGGTCTTTCAGACAGTTTTTCAAAGAGACTATAAATCTCTCAGTAAAAGTTATGGGCAGCTACTCACAGGAATAATCCCATTACAATCAGCTGTACTACTGCTTGTCATTTGGAGTGAGGTGCTAGAGCTCTGACCCTTACTGATTTACCACTCTTCGTAATTAGTTGCAGTGATTAAAATGCATTTTAGATTACACTGCAGTTTCCCTCATTTAAAAGTTTTTTCTTTTTATTACTGAGGACAAATTCAAGTTCTGAAGGTGAAAAATTGTCCTCCAATATAAAACAACAGCAGCAAAGAGTAATGCCATAGACAAGGCTTATAAAAGAAATCAGAAGCAGAGATGCTTGGGCAAGAAGTGCTGCTGGGGGCAGAGGGGCTGTTTTAGCTGACAGAAACAGCTCATGAAGGAACTGAGCGGAGAAGCTTAATGAAACTGAAAACACTGCACAAAGCACTGACAGCAGCACATGGAAATAATGAATCAATCTGTTGCATCTGTATCTAATTAAGAATCATTATAATACAGTCTTTTCCTCTAGTGATTTGGATTAGTGGATACCCCACAGGAAAGAGCTGATAAATAGAGTTTAAAAAAAGACCTAATAAATACAGTTAAATTCAAGTGCTAGCACATTATGTATCTTTATCTGGGACTGTGATTCTCAAGCACTTTTCTTCAATAACCCCAAATACAGGTATGTCTTTCCTGTGAAAGGGAGACACAGCTAGGATTCCCTTGTAGGGGTTTTCAAGGTAATGTAGAAAAAGAAAGTTAAAAAAATTAAAAATAGAAAACTAAAGACAAGTAAAGCAGAATGCTTGGGTGCTGCAAAAAAATTTCTGGCAAGGGCTGACTTCTACTACCTCTCTGCTACAATTGGAAATATAATTTCCGTAATTTTTCCTTTTCCCCCTCCCATTTCTCTTCTGACTTTCCTCCTTCTTCCTCCTCAAAAAAAAACCCATTTAGTTGCTAAGACCTTCATTTACTTTAAGCCTCTTTGGAGACCTGTTATTTTACCCAAGTGTCTGAATAACCTCTCAGGAGTCTGTATAACTAACTGGCTTCCTACAGCCAGATGATATATACTTTGAGAGTGGAAGGCATTCATGTATTTTTTTTTTCGTCCTGTCCACAGAATATATTTTATTTAATCTGGTTTATTTGGTTTCTGTTTTGTTTTTAGGTCGGGGGGATGGAGAAAAACTTCCTAGTTGAGGAAAATGTTGTGTTATCCTTTTTTTTCTCTTGCCTGTTAGGATACTTTTTCACCTGTGATGGTTTAAATCCCAGGGGAAGCAATCTAGGATCATTTCTGAGATAAAGAGAGGAAGGCTACAGAGTGGAATCTCAAAGCTGTCCCTCACATCTTAGTGGAGCTTGAGGTAAAATATTTCAGTGCCCCTGTGAGGCCAGTTCTCTCCCCTGTGCTGGGGGCAGAGCCGGATGGAGACTGGTGCGAGGAGGGGGTGCTGGGAATCGTGCCAGGAAAACACTGAACTGAGCATCATTTGTTGTAGGCGTTCACGGGATGCCTCTGCTGTGTCACCACCATGTGCAGTAAAGAGCATTGTTCCTCTAATGTTCATCTCTCTTGGAACTGCAAGTGAATGTACAGCCCAATTAGTGCAGCAGCTTGAAACAATAAACCCTCCAGAATCTCTGGTGGGGGAAGCATGCTTTTATCTGTTTGGTAAATAATTTATTAATCACACTGATATATCCTCCTTGACAGCAACAGAGCAAGATAAGTGATGGTTCAAAATCAATTTGTCATGGTCCAATGTGCACTCAGTGACCTACTTGGTCTGTTATATAGGTCAAACTTGTACATGATGCTCGGATAGCAGAGGCACTTCTTAAAAAAACAACAGCAACAACAAAACTCATGGCACAGTTCAGACTGTGGGACCCTATGCTGGCTCAGGCTGACTCAGCCACACAGCATGAAAACTCACCTTGCAGAGAGGCCTGAGGACAGGGGCTCATTATGTGAATTTTGGGGTCTCTGCCTCTCAAAAATGTCCTGTGCTGGGGGGCAGCAGCAGTATCCATGGGGTAGGTCCATACTTTCTGACCTAATTCTGTGATCTTGTTGTTGTCACACTGCCCTCTGTCATTGACAACACCCCCAGCATGCCCCTGGAATTTCTCTGTTTGCCCTGCTTCGGTCTCTACTTTTCCTGCTCTCCCCCATGCACAACATCTCATTTCTTCAAAGGAGTGGAAATTCACTCCCTTCTCCTCTTTGTACCCCTGCTGTGGAGTCCATATGAGTGCCACAGTTTGAAGTCTTGTGTTTCTGAGTGGCCTAGTCAGGTTAAGGAGCAAGGAACAAGATTTTAAACTGCAGAGAGACGGAAATTAAAACCTGTGACAGAACTTCCAAGTAGCTGGTTTGCTGGTGCTCCCTTTGTGGCTTGACAGAAATCTTGGTTGCAATTTGTTGATGGAATTTGTAGTACGATCTTTGTATTTCATTAAGGCATGGTTCAGGGCTCTCCACCAGTGGGTCCTGGAGAGCTGAGACATGTGTGAGGTAACATGTTAAATGGGCAGTACTAACACACCCAAAAATATCAGGAAGTCTTGGAATGGTCTGCATGCTGTCTTTCATTCATTTGCCATTAGAAAGACATCTTTCCTAAAATCCTATCAGTAACCACTACTTTAGGAAGGTGACCTAGGCCTTATTCTTCTGAGGATTTTCACCACAGTGGTTCTCTGCAGCTAGAGGGAGTTGGGCTACCAACTGGACTTGTGAGCTTTTCTTGTCTCTTCCCACTACCCATACTAGGTGGTGGGATTGGTTTGGGGGTCTTTTTTGGTGGATTTTGATCTTTTTACATAATGACTTATTTTTTTAATAGATTTTCAAGGAGTCCTTCATAGCTGATGGTATATGTGACTGCTAGAAAAGCTGTCAGCAGTGAAGCCTTCTAACTTTCCCAGCATTTTTATGAGATTTCTCTCTTTCTCTCTTTTCCCAAGCAAAACTATTATAAACAATTCTGGGAGTTTTTGTAAATTAATTAAGTTTTGTGCAGCTGCAGTTTGTTATCATTCTTGCTTAGAAAAATATTTTAGAATAGGTGTTGGCAGAAGTAACCAATGAATTTGGTAGGTGGCTGACCAGAGGTCCAATAGCCTCTTGACATTTCTGTAAACTTCAAATGAGTTAAAAGATATAAGCCGCTTTGTAAAATAATAAAAAAACTCCGCTTCACTTTACTCTCTCGGACGCTGGACTCTGTGTCGTCTTTTTGGGACTCTTGCGACAGGTATAGTGGTGTAGAGTAGAGATTTTCCTAATGCTGGAAACTGAACATGTCTTCAATTGGATATGAAGGCACTGAATGTGCTGAATAACCTACGTGGGCCACTGCTGTCCTACATTTTACTGTATTCCTTCTGATTTTCTTGAAAGCATGAGAGGGAAAGAGACTTTCTTTTCAAGGACAGGTGCACATCTTTTTAAGGAGTTTTCTCCTCACTCCTTGGCACTGCCTCACTGCAGGGTCACAACCTTCCGTACCCACCATCAGGTTCCAGAGCTCCGGCATATTCTACATGGTTAGAACAAGGCAGTGGGATGGGTGCCAGCTGCACACGGGAGGGATGGATGCAAGTGCAAGGATCGACCCCTGAAGTAAGAGCACAGCAGAAATAAGGTCTAAAACTCTGGAATTGTTTTTATTTTCTCTTGGAACCCAGATTTTTTTCAGCAGTGACTAGAGGGAGCTAATGCTTTCTAAGATAAAGGTGGTGAATACAGTCTAGTCTTTCAGTTCTTCTTTGTTTTACTGTTATCACCCCATTCCTGGCACTGGTTTTACATTCGTCCAAAAATCTGTTTTGTCCTTGACTGGCAAGCTGAAAAGCAGCCAGGCTACCATCAGGGGTACCACCACCACGGAGAGGACCTAAAGGGACTGGAAATAAACCCACCAATGCAGGTTTTCAAATTTTGAAAAAACAGTGTGTACCTTTAAGGGTGTTTATAGTCCTGACAAACACAGGACAGATTTCTTCACATTTTTCTTGCCATCTCATCAAAGGCACAGTAAATTCTAGAAACCGAGAAGGACCTATGGGGTCGTGGCATGAACTTCTTGTTTGGCCTTGGGAAATCAATAAAACCCCAATCACGCCACCAAGAGTCTCTGCTAACACTGTCTCCTCCTGTGAATTCCCTGAAGGGCATCTGCAACCCTGGATTTTGTACAAATCACACAGTACGCCCTGGAGACAGGATACAAATCTTTTCTAAAACCACCATCTAAGTAAACAGACAAACCCCAGCAGGCTTTTTTTCATCACTTTAGAATTGTTTGTGTTTTGTCAGCCTTTAGTAATTCAATTGAATTGTGATGCAAGATGCAGGCCCAGCAGGACCAAAAAAATATATTTGGTGGGATATTTTAATGAGATGAATCTTAATGTTTTCCATGAGGTGTCAGCAGTTCCTTAAACCAATGCAGGGTTTGCAACAAATGTCTCCTTTTGCTGAGAATTCAAAAGATATTCTTTAAAGTCTACAAACTGCCAGTGAGCTTCAATAGAACAAGTGTTCTCAAGGTGTATTTATGTTGCCTGTATAGCACTCCAAAGGATTTCTGCCAGCACACCCCATTACAATGAGTAATGTTTCCTTTAAAAGTGAATGAAGAAGACTTAGATCTTGGTTAATTAAATAATCTTCTCCTTTTTTAATTATTTACAATAGGAGACTGACACCAACCTCCTAGTTTCCCACCCTGAACCTCAGGACATTATTGTGTTTACCTTGATAAAAGCTGAAGGGTCAAAACATTTGTGTTATCTATCTGTCAGGAAATGAAAGGGCAGAGAATGTGTAATTAAGCACAGACTAAGACTTCCACAAGATTCATTAAAAAAAACCCCAAACAACTAAAACTAAACCAAACCAAACCAAACTATAAAAGCTCTTTCCTATGTGGTGGGATGTACTGGCAGCCGGTTCTCGGCACAACATTGACAATGGTTGAAGCAGTACCAGGTGAGCTCTTATCTCCTCATTTTTATTTATTGCCCATGGAGGCTGGCAGTTTTCCATGTGGAACTCTGTTTATAGCAGATTTATCTGTGGTGTGTAAGCAGCACACTGGCATCATGACTGCCCATCTATCAAAAATCCTGAAGCATCCCCTATGACGGAAGAAGGATGTTTTTGCTGAATGCAGAGCAAAGAACGAGAATGTTAACACTTTGAAAAGAGCAAGCAGCAAGTATTATAGTCTCAAAATCAATTTATGTCAGGCAGGGAACTGTGACAGGAGGAACAAAGTGCAGAGCAGGGCCAGCTTCTAAGAGTCCACCTAAGTACCAGTCTCCTTGGTGTCTGAACTCCAAAGACAAGAATGAATGTCTCCGTGTCAGTCTGAAGGAATTAGCAATTCTCTTGACTTGTTTTTTTAACTTGCTTTTTCTGGAATGTCTTCTCTCTCCTGACTTTGAATTGGAAAGTATTAAGGTATAGAATAATGACTTCATTGCATTTTTATTTATTGTTTACTACTATGAGTCCAAGACTTCAAGTTCTAGCTCTGGAATATGTCTTGGTCTCATTGCAGAAAAAAAACAGAGGGCAGGGAAATTCTTTTCTAAAAAAATTGCACAAATAAATGCACAAATCAGGTTAACTCCTCGTTATGCAACTGGAGTCACCTTTTACTGGCTTTTTTTCCTAAACAAGAATTTTACAGCTGTCAATTTACACCCTCCATTATTCATTCCTGTTCATGCTAGACTTTGTCCTAGGGCATCTATGTCTTAAATGGCGCCGCTGTGCAGGTGTTCAAAAATACAGGGCGAGAAGCAACTTCTGTGTACCTGCAAGACCAGTAACAGAAAACTGCAAGGGATCGGAGAGAATCGGCATGAAAATGAATACTCCCCAAAGCACTCACTGCAGGCTTCCTTCCTGCAAATGGAAGCTAAAATGCACCTTTGTATTGATATTCAGAGGTCAAGATCACTGTCCACCTCTCTTGACTTCAGCTGAAGCTGAAGGTGTTCAACATTTCAGAAAAGGAAGTGAATGTGTCACAAGCTGGACATTTCGTTCTTCACTCTTGCTGAAAGTGTGACTTCTGTTCCTCCACTTACCCCTCTTTAAAGATGGATGAATGCTATTCACCTATCATGTAAATATTCTGAGGCCTAATTAGTTAATGTGTGTAAATTGCTTTTGAGATGAACAGTGTTAAGTATTATTATTGCTATATTAAAATATGGCCAGCAGCCAACCTTTCCATGTAGCTGCCAGGTAATGACAAAGCTGATCAGCTTCAGGATTTGATTGCTACTGGTCTGAAACAACAAATAGTTTTTGTGCATTTATGCAGGAAAAAGTACAAGCAAACAATATAAAAGTAGTCTGAATGTTAGTGAACAGAGAGACAGCTGATATTTACTTTAAGGCAAGTTTTGGTATCCCAAAATATTACCTCAGCTTGAACATTCCATGTGAATTTTTTTCTAAGAAAAGGGGGTAAATTCACAGTGAGACATTTAGGTATTCCTTATTCCTTAGTCGAACTTCCCAGTGTTTACTTCTGTCTGTGTGGGATCCTATGTGCGATTTGCCATATAGAACAGAACATTTCTTCTGTGTACTGTTTTATAAGGTGAAATTTCATTCTTTAGAATGTTAGAGATGACTGAAAGAAAAGTTAGACTTCTCAAGGAATCAGTCAAGGAAAAGAGGACAGAAGAGAAGGTGGTGTAAACGAAGAATGAGACACTGTTGTAGCCCTACCTTCCTATTTCTAAATCCTGATTCCTAGGAAATATAGAGAAGTGTTTACTGAAATCAGCAGACATGGCTTGCTCCAGGATAATCACACAGATCTGAACTAAGGATCTATTTACAGAACACTTTTTCAGGAGTAGCTCTATATCTTGATCAGTCAGCAGACTACAGTCCAAATCCAGATATGTTCAACGCTCCAGTGTAAGCCAGCAGGAAAAAATATGACGTGATTTCTTCCCATCCAGTCTGTCTTGTAAGTGGTAGCTACAGAATCTGTTATATGATTTGTTCCACCACACAGGAACATGGTCACTCACTAAAGTTTATGGTTTCGGGTGGATTTTATGCACTTGTGAATCTTATGCCTTGACTTAGTCTGGAATTTACTTTTCATGGACAAGGTTGTTTCATTTGCTTTACAGAAGAAAACCCAGGCAGAAATATGATGAAAAAGAGGACAGACAAGATTTTTTTTTTAAGTTATACTGAATTTTAATGGGGAAAAAATCCCTTGGGAAATCCAGAATGGGATGGGTTATAATCTGGAAACATACCAAGTCCCATTTCTGGCCTTGTACCATACACACTTGGCCCCAGACAGCTGATTTCCAAAACCCTCACGTAGAAATAAGAAAAGACCTTTAGAACTCTGTAGATGATCAATAAGAATAAAGGCCCTTTTTTCCCCCATTAAATTATCTACTTTCATATTCTATGTTATAGATTGCAGATTACTTTATCTTCAACAGCAAAATGCAGAGTTCAAGTCAGAAAACCTTATAGCAGGACTTTAACCCAAGTATTTGGTCTTTCATTTTCTTTTTCTTTCTTTCTTATCTCCCTTCTTTTCCTGTATTTTCTGGTATTTTTTTTAAGCTACAAAATGTATCAGAATTACAAGGATTACTTAGGGCTTCTGATGCTCACTGTCTAAAATTAAACTATCCTTGGCAAATCTTTCAGACATTATGTTTTTTGCTTGTCTGAAAGGAAACTGCCAAATTAATCTTGGTTTCTTTAGCCCCTGGGTCACTTCACGAGGCAATTTAAAGTGAAAATAATACATTGATCATCTAATAGAAATTGTTCTGATATTAAGAAAAACGATGGCATCAATAGCATATTTCTACCAAAATGCAATACTGGAATGGTTTTAACCTTCAACATCCTATGTAGTCATAAAACTGTTTAGGTTGACTGGACAACCACTCCTGTAAACACTTCAGTTTTCATCAAGTCTTGTAATGCATGAGTGGACTTCATCCCCTGGACAGAAATTCTAACCACATCAGAACTGCAGCAGGCTCTGGGCCCCGCCCTGGACTCTGACCTTACTGTCTATAGAGTGATGTGAACATCCCAACTGTTTTTCCACAGGAGCTAAAGAGGAAATATATGTATATGTATATATATATGTATATGTACGTGTATATGTGTATGTATATGTACATGTATATGTATATGTGTATTTATATGTATTCACACAGACATGTATGAACAACACTCAGTGGCATTCACGGACCCTTAAATTTAGTGAGAGCCAGAAACAAAACTAACCTGGATTCCTGATGACCCTTTTGCTACACATTCTTTTGAACAGTTATTTTTGAAATCAGTAATATCATACTCATTTGCAAAATATTGTTTCATTTGTGTAATGACTGTTGTTAAAGTATTACTCCATATTCCACTTAATCTTCTGTATAATTCAAACCTTTGAACTCTATAAATATTATCCTTTGGTGACAGATGCATACTTCTGGAGTTTAAACAAATCATCAGATTATCATTTTGTTTCAGTGGTTAGGCCTGTGAGAATAGTTTACAGTACAGCTGGCAAATTCAGTATTTCTTCTACATTTTGGCAAAGGGTAGGCTACTGCCCACCAAAGTTTGGTGCCTGAGTCAGGCAAAGTCTCACAAAACCTTTAAATACCCAACTCCCAGTGCAATAGCAATATAACAGAGCATCCTACACACAGTCCTGGATCAGTGGAGACAGAAGTGCTTCTGCAGGTCTGAAGGAGGCAATCCAGGTCCTTGCTTTAAATTCCTCCTCACACCATTGACCAAAATAGCAACAATCTTTCTCTACTCTAAAGAGAAACTATAAGATATGCTAATTATTAACACTTTTCTTTCTGATACTTCTGATTTCCCACAGTGTCTGAGTGGTTTTGTGCACTCACCTGAGACCTGGGGAGACACAGAGAGTAGGCACTGAGGGGAGTTAAACCTACACAAGCTTCAAAAGGCCCCCACAGCTGAGCTATGGGGTATCCTCAAGAGAGAAAATCTCCATCCATCTGATCAAAGCCAGGCCTTTCCTCTGGTAGATGTAGAAGAATGTGTCCAGAATGAATAGAGGCAAAGAGAATCCTGATTCTCACTTATGGTTTGGGTTGCAAAGGCTTGTACAGCTTTGGTCCCTGTCTCCAGGACTGCTTTTGTTTCTTCTAGGAGACAATATAATGTAAAATTCGTAAATATTCCAACAAAGACCATAGTTCCAGGTGAGTGTCTCAACACTTAAGCTAAAATCGTCTTTCCTTTTTCCCTCTTTCTGCTGGAGCAAAGACTTTTGCACCTTTGTTTACACAATAGAACACCTTCAGGTATGAAATCAAAGAGCAATCTTAATCAGGATATCTCATGGATTGTGGTTAGGCCATTTTCCAAACAACACGGGTTCAATTCTGGTAAATCTAGATAATGAAATGTATCATTTCCTGGGTGAGTGTTCCGACAGTGGGATTATTTAAAAACAGCTGACTATAACCATTATTACTATGATGATATTAAATAAAATTAACCATAACTGTAATGACAACTAACTTTTTGCATTTCTTGGAATTATTTTTGAGGAATTGAGTGTGTCTCAACTTAGTCCTGCTCATAGGTGGACTCTAGTTGAGGGATAAATATAGATTTCCCTAGAGTAATAGTTTAATAAAATTAAGTTCTCAGAGAATGCTTCTGGCACATAATGAAATTAGATATCTTAAAGAATTAGGCACTTCCAGCCTGGCAAACTAAATAACTCCCTGCAATTCCAGATTCAATGGGGAGATAGATCCTTTCTTAAAATTTTATTTGAAGTGAATTTATTATTTTTTGCCCACTAGAGTAGTGCAAAGTACCATAGGGGGTTGGTGAACATGGTCTTGTCTTTTTAGGTCACCAAATACTCCCCGTATGTTCACAGTGTCACCACCTGACTCACATTAAAAAAAAAAAAATTCACAATTAAGCTATCTAGGAATGCAAGAGAAAAAAGGTGGAATTAGAAAAATGTGTACCCTTAGAAAAGGGCAAAAATTAACTGAGTAAAAACACTCCCACAAATATATCAATATATAATATTATAAATTAGTAAAGCTACAAATGTTATATTTTACCTTTGGTTAGGCTGGGCTTTAACATAAAGCAATAGCTCTAAAGAGAAACGTAGACAATTATTCATAAATTGTAGGAGACCACTCTCTCAGCGGGTTCCTTTTATTCTAATTAATCACTTTCTAAAGAGGCTACGTAATTCCTGAGTTGTGTCACTGAGATTGTCCTTAAAATAAGTGAAGTATTCTTATTAGATCAGGAAGATCTTTTTCTAAACCATAATGATGAAATCACTTGCTTGAATAGGTTTAGCCACATGGTGCCATTTTCCATTATAATCCGAATAAACTCACCATTCAAATTAAGAACATACCTGTGGTGATTCCAAGACAAATCAGAATGAAACCAGCCTCTGGGAATTTACATAAGGGAAATAACATTGATGTATCTTTCATAATGCCAGCCATATGCTTCATTGTAACGTACAATTTTTTTTAAATACTATATTGATGTTTTAAAGATCAGAAAGTTTTGTTGCTTAAAGGTTAAAAAATTTATAGTTATCTCCAAATTTTTCTTGTTACATTATGAAACAGAAATATGCTATGTGAAATTTGAAGGCTATTATGATGCATCACTGTCCTTGTTTTTACAGAAGACTTATCAAAAAAATCATGCATTATCAGCCTGCAGTAGCATTATTCATGAATGTGCAAGGAAATTGACCATCCTGTATCTGCATGTGTTTGCTCAGACTGCAAGCTGATCAGGATAAAGAATAGCTGGGAGCATGATAGGTTACCATTTTCTCAAGGTTATACAGAGCAAGTAGTTTTCCTATTGTTTTGAAATTAATATAATGGCTCGATGGAGATAACACTTTTAAAAATTGAATGTTTTGGATATATGATTAATACCAATCATAGAAAAACTGAGCCAAAAGGGAATGGTTATTTATAAAACAGAAATATTTAATGACAAAAGCAAAAAAAAAAAAATTAGTAAGGAAAATATGAAACACAGAAATTTCTTGTACATCATTGTCCTTTTCAAGGCTTCAATATTTTGAGTAAATTAGCCAACAAACTCAACTGCTCTGAAAACTTCCTAGGGTGTACCTTGTGGCACACACCAAGGGGATTCTTCTGCATGCACATTTGGGGAATATCTTTTGCCTTTGCCATTTCTCTGGGCCCCAGATGGAGAGAGGAGAGGTTTGCAGAGCCGGGCAGAGCAGGAGATGCCAGTGTGCAACACACGATGTATCACTGAACCTCAGTGAAAAGGAGAAATCAGTGTCTTTGTACAACTTTGGGAAGTTGTAATTTTTGGGTTGTTCTGCTGTCCACACAGTTCTTGCAAAAAAAAAAGAAAAAAAAGAAAAAAAAGAGAAAATTAAAAACTGGCTATTCCCATACACAGTTTTTTGCTATTTTAGGTTGTAAAATCACAGAATAGCAGAGGGAAGGATCTCTGGAAGTCATCTGGTCCAACGCCCCGCTCAAAGTAAACAGCAAAAGGCACCTTGAGTTTCACTTCACAGTTTGAATTTCAGGAAAGCAGTTTTATTGTTTCTCTAAAATGTCAAAAAATCCCAAACATGCTTTAAGATGAAGACTATTTATCTGTCATAAGCAGTACTAATAAACCAAAAGTTCCATTAAGAATGTGTATGAGCATGTACCTCTATAAGTTTTCCTTGAAACTTTCCTCTACCTGTGAAACTAAATATAAACTTTCTTTTTCTACAGGTCAGATGCCTGACTCCTCTTTCTTACTATCTGAATAGTATTGTGCACTAGAAACTGAACACATTTAGGCAACATTAGATAATTAATAACTTTTATTTCTAACTATTATTAACAAATAATAACTTTTATTTCTAAACTAGTAATGTGTCATTTTAAAGCTCACTCCTACTATCTTTCAACCTTATTTTAATCTCTCAAACATACCAGTTTTCCTCTCTGTATTTGACAATCTTCTATCTGACACAGTAATGTAAACTGTCAGTTTGTAAGCAAGTTCATATTACAGGTGGTTTTGAGGTATTTTGGTACACGGATACTTGTCCAAGGTTCTGTCCATGAATGAGATTCTTTCTGTCGTGGTTTAACCCCAGCAGCAGCCAAGTCCTACACAACCACTCACTCACTCCCCCACCAGGGGGGATCAGGAGGAGAACTGGAAGGGTAAAAGCTGGAAAATTCATGGGTTGAGATAAACAAAGTTTATTTGGGAAGGAGGAAGCCTGACACACAAGCAAAGCAAAACAAGGAATTCATTCAGTGCTTCCCATGGCAGGCAGGTGTTCAGCCATCTCCGGGAGAGCAGGGCCCCATCACACGTAATGGTGACTTGGGAAGACAAACACCATCACTCCAAACCTCCCCCATTTCTCCTTCTTCCCCCCCCTTTATACACTGAGCATGATGTCACACAGTCTGGAATATCCCTTTGGTCACTTGGGGTCACCTGTCCCAGCTCTGTCTCCTCCCACCCTCCCAGGCACCCCCAGCCTCCTGGCCACTGTGGCCCTGGGAAAAGCAGAAAAGGCCTTGGCTCTGTGTGAGCCCTGCTCAGCAGTAACAAAAACATCTCTGTATTATCAACCCTGTGTTCAGCAAAATCCAAACAACAGCTCCGCACCAGCCACTGGTTGCAAGTGAAGAAAATTAACTTTATCCCAGCCAAAACCAGCACACTTTCCTAACTATTGTTTTGGGAGAGCAGTGAGGTGGAGTTTCCACAGAAATCAGACATAACAATTATTTCTCCTTTCTGGATTTTTTTTTAGGGTCCCTGCTGTTTCTGTTTCAGTTTTGTGGTATACACTGGCATTAACATGTCTTCTGCTCAGCAAAGTGAGAGGAAGTATTTGCCCAGATGTTTTCTGCAGCTGCAGCTTTGCTGGCTGAGAAGGGGATAGTTCCCTCAGATGCTTCTCATTGCTCCTTCTATTAACTCCTGAAACCTGCCGTTTGTTCCTGCTGCTCCTCCTAATCCTTTTCAGCAAACACAAGCCATGTTTACTTAAGCAGCTTAAATAGCTCTTTACAAACCTGGTTCATTTCAAAAGACCTGGGCCAGTTAAGCAGGTCAGGGAATTACTCACACAAACAGCTCCTCTACCTGTTCTGCTCGAGACAGCTTCTGCTGGGGAGTGGGGCTGAGCAGCGAGAGGATGGTGAAAGCTTCAGCTAAGACAGTAAAAGAAATATTTGGGCAAAGAGAATAGATTGGTAGCTACAAACCTTTGAGTGTACCCCAAAATCTCCTTGGCAGGTTCGATGGGAGAACTCACTGTCAGCCCCGGACAACTATAGATGTGCTTCTACTCCTTGCCATATTTATCATTAGAATAGGAGAAATTTTATATCAAAGGGTTGCTTTCAAAGTGATACATTCTGGATTAATTCCATTCTTGTTCTTTGGCTTAGTTTTTCACTTATTACTTCAGGCTCCTCTTGGGTTTTATATCTTTATCCATTTACAGTATTTAAAGGGAGAGATGTTCTATGATGTGTTACAATATTTATCTTCCTTTGTGCAGACAGCAGTAATTCATGACTGGCACAGCCAGAAGTGACTTATTAAGGTTTTCTTCACTAGAGAAGAAGAAGGTCATAAAGTAGCTCAGTAGGTCTTGTGCTTTATGGTTATAGCTATATTGTATCATATGCTTCCTCTCCCCCACTCCCGCCCTTGCAGTTTACTGAGTATATCTTTAGTCTTCCTGGACCTTTTGAACAAATATCTGGTGCCATAAACTGGTGCAGTCAAATTACCACCCTGTTTGGTTTCAAAAGTCACATTATAATATTCTTTAAAATATGGGACAAGATAGGGATCTTCAGAGTCTCTGGTGCCTTCTTTATTCCGAAACCCACAAATGCAATACCATCTATATTGCTTATTTCACTGCTCTCCCTGAGCACTGTGGTAAAATGAAAAATCTTCTGGCCAGAGCAATAAGCTGTGGGACACCTGCAGACGTGCAGTTTGGCCACACATCTGAAGAGTGCAGGTGGGACACAGCTGAGTCACTGCCTGCATATGTGTCATCCACAAGTGTGTATATTGTCCAGGAACCTCGTGCTCATGGAATCCGGTCCCAGATGCATTAGCCACACCAGCTCTCATACACACATTGTCAGGAATAATTAACTGGGGATGCTGGGGAACCTCCTTCACTGCCAAGATTTGTGAACGGGTGACACCAAAAGGCTCCCAGAGCTGTCCCCAGCTCGCAGAGCAAGAACAATTCCCCAACCCTTTGCTGTGATGGACCCCGTGGCCACACTGCCAGGCTCAGCATGTGCCCAGGCCACCACCAGGATACAGCAGCTCACACACAATTGTTCTCAAAACATTTCTGGGTAAAAGGCTGCAGAGCTGTACTTCTGCCAAGGTTCACACCATTTGTACATTATCAGATAAGGAAATGTCATTCAGGAATGCTGAAAGAGTAGATTGTTTTGAGCTGTTAGTTCAGTGATGGAAGATCTTTTGTCAGCTGGAGAATTTGTTAGGATATTTATATGAAAATATCATACTGTATTAGATTCCTGTCTTAAAAAATCTGTTTCGTTGCCTTTATGATATAAAGGATGACTTAAACAAAGGGTTCATAACAACCTGCCCTTCAAGCTCCTTTTCTAGTAGGTTATTCTCTACAAAGTAATCTCTCAGGTCTTGCAGTGTTAGCAAGCACATCAAATAATATCACAGTTACTCATAACGATTCAGTAAAAGATATTAAAGGACAAAGACGAGCCATTCACACATGGGTGTGGCAATGAGAAAGAAGGCAAATAGTATTTTTTATTTGTACTCTCAAAGCATCTTGAGACTGCACAAATACTGACCAAATAGTTCTTGTCAAGAGAGTTTATATTGTAAGAAGAGGTCCTTCTTAATTTGAGAAGTCAAAGCTAGCACTGTTATAATTTCCAGTCCTCTGGGATCAGCAGGACAGATTGGGAATAAAGTTGAATACACCCCTACAATGTCCTTTCCAAATCATTTCAGAGATTAATTTGTGAATAAAGGAGGTCCAATTAGGCACGTTGCACTCCTTCATTTTGGTTTGTAGGTAGCCGTGAAGTCTGGCAGGACTCAGCAGTACAACTGAGTCATGCACAGAGGGAACCAGATGAGTACACTTTTTTAAATGTGCTCATTCTAAAATGAACTTCCAGACTCCTATATTTTTTCCTGTCTTCTCTGGCTGTCTCTTTGATAATCTCTGCCTCTGAGCCTTTTGAATGATGACTTTAAGAGACACTCAGAAAACTTAATTCCTTGAATCTGGTATATGTCCATTTCTCTTTCACTTGATTTAGAAATCTGACATCCTCTTGAAATCAGATTAATTCCTAGTCAATATCCACTAAAACACCCATTTATACTGTCTTTTGTCTTACAATAATTAGCACATGGATGGCTTCTGTGCTTATTTAGGACTAATACTGATCGCACTGCTATCGTGGATTTCACTGCCTTTGTTGCAAGATACATCACCTTTAAAGGTTGATCCCATTGGAATCCATGGAAAAACTCTAGCTGATTTCACAGGCTTTGGAGCAGTCTCTAAATCAGTTTGTGGTTTAGTTTTTAAGACAAAATGATTTACATATTTTTCTTCTACAAAAGATTTTCTTGCTACATTGTGCAGCAGTCATTTAGACTTATTACATACAAATACAATTTCTTTGAAAGCTTTGCAGTCTTCAGTCCTATCTCTTCCTGCTGGGTATTTTTGATTTGGGTTGCCAAACAGCAAAATCAAAGCTTTGTGATCTATAACTACATGGAGATGAGCTTCAGAAATGTAAACATGTAAGTGACTGCTACATCCACACTGCAAGTGCCTTATCTGCTCACAAGTATTTCTACTCCATCTCAATTAATCTGTGACTGTCACATGCAATATTTTTACTGTGCACTGCCTATCTTAACTCTTATCACTGCTCCTACTCTTAGAGGGTTGGAATTCACTACAATTACTCCTTCGGCTCTTCAGTTTCATATTCAACACACTGCACAACAGGCACAAAACCCTCCCACCTTTTCCTAAAGGTTACTTAAACCAGCAGGTTTTGAAGTTCCAGTGTCACATCATAAATTTAATGCATAACAGCAGAGCAGTGGCACAGGAAAGGAGTTATGTGGAATTACCACCTGAGATTGGAACCATACTCATCCTGGTGGGAAAAGCTGTGCTAAAGAGCCAGAAGCACCTCTGCCAGACAAGGAGCAGAGAGGTCATGCACAAGCTGATACTAGCACCACGGTCTCCTGAGGTAGCGCACAATTTGCATTCAGTCCCTCAGTCAGTTGACAGTTTTCCCAAGAACTCATCATTTGCATTTGCAGAATGTCAATCACAGAAACAAACAGAAATGTTTGACTACTAGACTGGGACTAAAAATACTATGCAGGTGATGGCAGAGAGGGGTGTAAAAATTTGGATTCAAAATTTGGAACAAGATTGAACAACTCTTTTTCAATGAGCAAGCCTTGGGAAACTCTTCTATGTAGTGCCATTTTAATGCTTTACAGAAGGCAGGAATCAAACTTATTTTCAGGTCAGAATAAAGCTTTTGAATTTATTTCTCTTTGCTAAGATGGGCCCTGGGACTTAAATTTCTCTTTGGGTGGAAGTAAAACATAGCTGGACAAGATGTTGCTTTCAGAAATAAAGTAAACTTTAGAATTTTGCCATTTTCCCCTTAGCTTCCTGTTACTGACTGTTCCTAACATGAGGTTTTAACTGAGATTCACCGTCACTTTTCACATCAGCTCCACAATGGTGTCAGTGCACTTGGTGGGATCAAGAAGGATGATTTTAGGATGAAAGCCTCCTCATAAACCCACTGCACTCTTGCAGATCATCTAATCCATCTTTCAGGAGATCTCATCCAGATGCTCACAACACTTTTTCAATTGGTCCTCCTGTGCAAGGCCAGAGGAAATTACTCTATTGTGGTGTGGACTCCTTCAATCCCAAGGTATTTCCACAACCCCAGTCTTCCCTTTCAAGACCCAGTAATCTTCACTCGTGTGTAGATCTGCAGCCTCTTTGTCTGGACAACATCTAATTTTATTGGGGCATATTTGTCTCCTTTCACTTTTTCTTTAGCTCTTCTCTTTATAATGATTCTGCCCCATATCTACAAAATTTTAGCTGAGATAAACTTCTTGAGGTTCATGTAAGATTCACAAACCTATGATCTAGAAAATGTAGAGGGTCTAGGTCACAGAAGGAAGCTATTTTGTCAGAAAACTGCTTTGGTTGGGCTAGGTATGATTAACTGATCCACATCCAAAGGAACACCTCAGATGCCAAATGTTTTGGGGGATATCCCACTGAAATTTTCAAATACATCTAGACTGACACAAATGCAAAACCCAGACTTCCTCCAGGGAACTAGCAGCTCAACATTTCATTTTCTGAAAACTGCCTGAATTTTGGGCATGGCCTATACTGTGACAACTAAGTTGTTTGCAAAAACATAACATACAACCCTGTGTTAATCAGTTACCTGAGATATATCTTGCATGGCCAGGTGCCTTTTTTATATACAGTGGTAAACATTACTCAGAATATGCGTTTAACAAAAAAGAAAACAAACCAAAAATACCCATAGGTATCCTGTGGGTTATGGGAGGCTTGATTAAGCTCCACAAGAAGAAAATAAGTCATAACATGAAGGAACATGAAGCTATTGAACCTCTTACCTTCTGCCAGCAGAAAAGCTTCAAAAAATATGAACTGAAGTACTATAGCCTCAAGGTAACAGAGAGTTCACAAGGCTCCTCAGATTTGCAAATTATTTTGCTGCCTTTGCTGAAGTTCTCAGAATACAATTATTCAAAACCTGAATGTGAAAAGTAAGGACATGTAAACTCAATATGAATATTCAAAGAACTCAGCTGATGTTTAGTACAAATATAGAAAGGAGAGAAGCAGCATGAGAAGCTGTTAGATCAAGCTACATGTCTGCCTGTCAGACAATGTGTGTAATCCCAAACAAAGAGCCGTTAAGTCAGATCCTCAACTGATGGAAACTGGCTTGACTTTCCCTAATTTAGCAGAAATTAGCGGAATACCTGATCCTATCCTACCAGTTTTCTCTTGGAAATATGCGCCCATATCTATTTTAATAGCCTGTAACATGTAACAAAATAAAAAACCCTGCAACCTTCCCCCTGCCCATTTAGAAAATTACGTCCTGTCAGAGATGCTCAGGATCATTAACAGCTTTCTAAGAAGAACTATGTACTGTATGACTTTGAATAAAATTTTTTTAAAAGATAGAAAAGTTGTAGAGTGGGGATAAATTTCAGCCTTGCTTTGACATCCAGAATAAGGACTGGACCAAAGGGACTATGTTCAAAACCAAGGGTGTCTTTCAGACATTATTAGGTGTTTCTCTGCTCCGTGTGTTAATCAAATATTTTATCACAGGTAACTGCCACAAAGTCAAAAAGTCTCCTAAAGAATTTTTTGTTTTCAAACCACTTTTTAAAATTCAGATTATCTCTCTTTTAAGAAAAGATTATTCTCTTTATTTTAAAACCTTAATGAAAAATTAGTTTCATAAGTGGATCTTAAATGATATTGCACCTTTTGTCAATTTTGAGATGTTTTTACCTAGCAGCCTTTGGTCTTCCTGAGGAGTTTCCCTCTGTACATCACTGAATGAAAGCTGGACATTCAGAGAAACTAACGTCAGCTCCTGTAAAAGAGACCTTTGATATAATCTACTTTAACTTTTTTAGGAACATGCTAACAGGTAATAAACTGACTTTGCAGTAATAAAATTGGAAACTGTGAAAAAGGAAAGATAATTCTATTATATACCATAAAATGTACGAGCCAATAAAACTGCACATTTCCCAAGAACCTGGGAACTGAGGCAATATAGAAGTGAATAGAAAATTTTCAAGTAATTGTTAATCAAAGCTAGTTCATGGAGTAGACATCTAGTTAGATTAATATCAGTGTGAATGATTAGTTTCATTTTTCCTATTTTGACTACAGAATCAATATTAAGGTCAAACAGTTTTTCTTCAGAAGGATTTAAATTTACTTTCCTTTAAATAGAAATAGAAAATAAGATACTGTTTTCAAAGCATAAGAAGATAGTGATAGAACTGTCCTGTCACAGGGTTTATAAAACAGGTATCAATTAGAGAAAATACACTAGGTAAGCACATAATGTGCTTACTCGGGTTAATTAAAAAATTGCATATGAAACACTTTCCAATCAGAAGACAGTTCTGTTAAAACAGAAAGAACTTGTAGTGCAAGCAGTTTGCAAAGACATCATTTGAAAATGTTGTGGTTGGGACTGGCTCGAGCGCAGCACTTCGGTAGGGTTAGAAACCGCAAACCCAGCACGTTCTGCGGGGCTGCGGTTGCCCCTGTGTCCAACACCCTGGCTGCCTGCTAGCAAGGAAATGGGAGTCTCCTGTCTGCACTGGTGCCTTCCTCAGCTCTCACATGCACTCGGGGAGTTTGCAGAGCTGCAGTTGCTGTATATTGATGCCTTATCCTGGTCTTAAAATTAAGAGAGCTGAACACAGTTAAGAGGGAAAAAGGGTTTTACCTCGGTATTTATTTAAGGATCCTTAGGTGTGATGAAATGTACATCGAAATGCACCCCGATGTCCCCACCGAAGAAAATGGCCTCCAATGATGTGATGTGTATACAATTATATGCCTTGCAAAAATTAGCATCTCTATCAAAGATTCCCCAATGAGGGACTAGGGTGAGACCCCCATCCGAGGAACCTTCCCCCTGGATGGGCCTGTCTTTGTTTACAGAATGTGTTCTGGAGAGGACCTTGGTTTCTGGGGCTTTTAGAATGTTTGGTCTCTAAACTTAACGAAATACTAGGTCTAAGGAGAGTTATCGAATTTAAAGGATTATAACTATGTAAGCTAAAGGCACAAGGAATATATAAAGCTATATAAAAGAGTGTATAAAAGGGGTATAAAAGAAAAGCAAAAAATCACCATGGCATCAATATGACGCTGTTCCCAGTTTGGGAGATGGTGAACCAGGTCAGGACCCAAACCACAAATGCTCCTGCACACGTCCCAGCACTACAAAGTCCTCAGGCCTCTGAAGGAAATACGCTCGTCCGTGTGTTTGTTCCTTGTTAATGTGTTACATTTCTTTTAGACAAAAATACCAGGCTCAGGTGGAAGCTCTAATTTGGGCTGTCCCTTGTCACCAGATTAGGATAAACAAAGGAGGAAAATGTAAGAGTGCTGCAGGGAAGGAGGAGAGTCACAGCCAGGAACTGCAGCCCAGGGAAGCAGAGAGAGAGGGACTCCTGTGGTGAGGGCGGGGGACAGCAGCAAACCTGAGCAGCGATGGAAGAAGCCCTGCTGAGAAGGGGCTGATCAGAACATTCTGCGACTCATAAATCCCACAAGTCAACTGAAATCCAAACTGCAAGGGAAGATGCAGACTGCAAGGGAGATTTAAATATTAAGTCCTCCTTCCTGATGTACTGACTTTGAGCTTTCTATGAAAAATCAGTGTTCTCATTTATATTTTAACACAATATAAATTTGTAGCGTTTTTGTTGGGTTTTGAAGAGGTTTTACATGGGGTGCTTTCCTTTGGCTATCAAAACAATTCACAGGGTTTTTTCAACTCAGTATACAGAAAAAGAAATTATAGAGGTCTGTCTCTAATATCTGGCCAATTCAGAGTATCATCATTTGATTTTTGTCAGTTTTAAAGATTATCTTAGGTAAAAATTGAACAAAATCTTTGCAATCAAAAGATTCTATGATTTTCATTTCCCTGTGAAGTTTAGGTCTTCAATTTTTAAAATTTGAATATATTTCAAGATATTCGAATTTTTTACAAGACAGAAATTCTATTTTTTTTCTCATTTTCTTAAGAAAACCAGATTTAAAGTGTGCTGTTTGTTTATTGCCTTAAATTTCTTAATGTAGTAGCAAATTTCAAGTAATATGGCAGCATATGATAACCAAGAACTGGAATAGGACTTTATTATCAATTTTCTTGATGGAGAGAAATGCTAGAATAGAACTCTTGTTCTAGTGGACACAGCAGGGCTCAGGCAAAAGATAGATTTGCATCTAGAGGGGGAAAAAAATTCAACCCGAGTCTTCAGTCAATAACAAGAAAGAAAAACATGGCAAGCCCTGTATTCAGGAAGTCTGAGAATCCATATTTCATTCATTCCAATGCTCATGGACCAGAAATTGGGGTGTTTTTGTCAAGAGCTGGGAAGAAGGTACAAATTATTGTTAAAGTTGAATGTAACTGAGTAGTACTTTCACAACATGTACACACAGTAATTAGTCAGAGTATTATATACTTCAGGATGTCTAACTGAATAAAACCTAGTCTAAACTTACACACCTTCTTCCAGGCTGATTTGCAAGTATAGGCAAGTGTAATTGTGAAGAAAAAGACAAAAGATGGACATGAGTGAATAGGATATGACACTGCCTGCACAATAGACGACTGAAAGTAATAATACCAGTCAAAGGCCAAAACAACTACATGGCTGAGGTGATGTCAGATGACCTAAGTTTATACCCTGCTGAGAAAAGTTGCACCAGTTCTTCCTTGTGAAGCCTCATCTGTGGTGTAGGCTCACTGTAAAGCAGCATTTGTCCTTCTCCTGCCCACGGCAGCAGCCCAGTTGTGTCCCGTGCAGCAGCAGTTGGTGGGGATTTCTGCTGATTGTGGAATTGCACCATTTTCACCACTTTCTTCAAAAGCCAGTCATTGTCCTTGCAGGAATGCAGTATTCACGCATGGGCAGAAACTCCGCAACATCATGGTAAAGGTGCAAGAAGAAAAGAGCTTTATTGCGTATCCGAAATTCCCTTAAATAACAATAGAAAAACAGGAAACCACCTCATTTAAACAGGAAAGATGTTCATCTCAGTGTTCCCCAATCACCTGGAATATTTCTCAGACATTGCCTATTATGGTAAAAGGTAAACAATACCTTACAAGGTCAGAAACTGCAATTGTCACATCTCATAGGGCTGACACTGTCCAGAAACCCACAATCCTCTCTCAGCCCATCCCCGGTGACCTGGCTGTAATCCCAGGGTCACCTCTGGGTCTGAGAACGAGGCCCTTTCTTCGGCCGACAGGGCCTAATCTCTCTTCCAGCACACAGTGTAGCCCAACACAGGAATCTGCCTGTTTGCTTCTCAGAATGGCGATGTACCGTCACTACCCTGGGCTTATGATAGGGTTTTACTACTGAATTCCCATAAAGTTTCCAGTGAGCTTTGTAACTTAAACCATCGTGAAGTCCAGACTGCCACAGGAGTTCGAAAGGTTAATTTATCCATTTTGACAGCATATCTAAATATGTTTATAGGGCTCTCAACTTAGGAGTACATTTCTCAAAGCACTTTCAGAATAATTTATACAGGATCTTCTTGATGAATGCTTCTTTAAAGAAAAGGAAATGCAGGTAAAGTATATGTATAAAAAATCCCTTCATGTTTGCTTTTGATTTAATTCACAGTGGAAAAATCTCGAGACCTCCCTTTTCCTCTGCAGCTTTTAAGCAGTGAAATAGGTGATGTTTGTGCTAATTAAGGCAATGATCACTCTATCCATTTTCCAGTAAAGCCTAGACCACAGTCAGGACATTATTTCTTTGAACCGATGCAATGTTCTTGGAAATCGTGTTCTAAGTTGCTAACAGGGAAGTATGCATATTCCACAAGCAGATTATTGTTAACATGACTACATAAATAAGACTTTATTAGCCACTTAATACTAATAACATTTGTTGTTTAGTTTATTGAACACTCAGTACCTCTACAAAAAAGGCCAAAGCAAAGGTGTTTATTGGTACGCTTCAATTACATTTGTGGGAGAAAAGGCTTTTATATCCTGTCTGATTTTACAAGTTAAATACCCCTGTGAATAAGGAAACAAAAATGACCTGAAAACTATTTCAATTAAAGTACACTATTTTTCATGTTTAGGACTATTTGTTTCCAAAGCATGAACATACAATGTAAAGTAGAATGGTTTCCAGACACAGCTTATTTTGTAATGCCCCCAGAAGGGAGATGAAAGGCATATAGTAGGCAAGGTGTTATTATTTTCTTGTTATGGGTTAGCTGGACTGGATTCTAAAAAGAAAAAGACTTGTTTGTCTACTCTGCAGCCTTTGAGTGCTACAGTAAGGGTACAGGAACAGCAGTTGCACTGTCTTCATATTTTGACTTTGGAAATGAAGCAAGTCTACAAGAAAGGAATGAGAAGTTACTTGCATTTCTCTGACTTTTGAGACTTCGGTTTACAGTCCTTAATTTTTCATTCCATTCCACTAAAAAAAAAATTAATTCTATCCCAAAGCAATGGATCAAAATTAAACTGAAAAAGTATGAGTTACTAATGAAGTAATAACATTTGGTCTTTATCTACTTTGTTGATGTTTTCTCTTTATCCAAGAAATACAAGTTTTCTTCTAAAAGTAAGAGCAGAATTTTTCATTATTGATCTAAAATTTAAGCGAAATACATTAATATTGGACAGTCTTCAATAAAGAACCTCAAGACCTGACCTGTATTATAAATCTCCAGGTCATTTACCCCTTGGTATAAATTTCACATTTTTGGTCTTTGGCTGAAAATGGCTTTCTCTTTTTAAAAAAGACACAATTTTTTAGCCATTTGTTGCTGTAATATAAAGATAAAAATGGTCTTGAGGTTATTTTCAGGTATTACAATTTTATTAAAAAGTGGTCACGTAATCTTGGGCATGACTAAATTGAGATACAGTTTTCATGGACTCCCACCATCAGTAGACACTGACAGCTGAGACTACAAAAGTTTCCAGCGGTATCTCTCACTGTTTATCCATGAAACACCTTCAGCTCCAGAGTAATGATGTCTGCCAGGATGGACAAGTGCATCCGAAAATGCAAAGGGGAGGATTCACAGAGCGCCGGGTACCCGGCTGCACCAAGAATGGCTCTGTTAGCAGTTAACTCCTTTGGGAGGGACAGGTCCTGACTGTGCTGGGATATTCATTACTTTCGAGATAGTCTCACACCACAGTGACACGTCCCAGAGTTTGCTACCTCTATTAAATACAAACAATAAGCAACCTGAAAAAAAAATCAAGATTTGGAGAATGCAACAAAACCGGATCATGATCTATGAGGACTGTTCCAGCTCCCCACCTCGGGGTCACCACTAAGCTTTGTCTGGCAGTAACAAAACTCCTCTTTTTTTGCCCCCACCTCTTGCTTACTGACTCCTTGAGTCAGAAACTTGCTGAGATGCCATTGGAGCTCTTGGACAAGAAACTAGAGAATGAAAGCTTGCCCAGGTGAAAAGAACTGGGGCTGGGGTAATATGACCTGGAGAGCAGTGGTGCTGTGAGGAAGGAGGTGCACCAGCAAGATGCTGCCACTGTCTAATAACATCATCCTGCCACTGGGGAAGAGGCCAAGCTGTCATGCCCACAGCCAGCCCTCCAACGCTGTGACCTGGATTGCTCCTGTGTGTCACTGCCTGGATCTGCCAAAAACATTAACAACGTGATATCCTAAATTATGTCAGCAAGGGATGTGGGTCTTCCAACCAGAATACAGGAAATCCCCTGTTGTCTGGTAGTACTAATAATAGCATGGAAAGCCTCTGCTTGTAAAAGTCAACTTCTCAGTAAGAGAACTATTTAAAGAGGTGAAGTAATTGCAGCTGGCACAGCAGCCACGTGGTACTAGATTTTATGGTGATTTCCAAATGTATTTTTTCTTCAGTGCATGTTATTTCCCACAGCTTCAGTGAAGGATGCTCCAAGAGAACTATACTAAACCAACAGAAAAACTTTGAGAGGCACACACAGCGTCATTGGCAGCTCCATCTCTTTTCATTGTAATTATCCCAAGCTTCTTTTTTACCTTGCTTCCCTTAAGAGGAAAATAAATACATTTGTCTGCTTGGATATGAGTCTGTGTACAAATGGTTTTTAAAAATTCAGACAGACCATTCCCTTGCACAGAGATTTCTCCCTGTGGAGAGGCTGAGAACATGACAAATACTAGTTCCGTTGCTTATTGCTCTTCTGGAAAGCACCCAGAGTTTCCTCCAATTAATATAAGAGGAGCAATATAAAACAGAAAGGAGGCCTCTGCCACTAAGGGGACAGAGTCTTCCATCTTCATGTTTAAATCCAGAGGGCAATCCCATTAGTAACATTTGTATAAGATCAGGACTCCCCGAAGGAGGTGCAGATTCCACAGGGTGGTGTGTGGTGTCCACACCTAGGCCAAGTGAGACTGAGGGGCAACCTCAGCAGTTCACAGCTGCTGCACAGGGGTGATGCCACTGCCCCCTCCTCAGTCACCCACTGCCCTCCCTCTCTGCTGCAGGATCTCTCCCTGCACTGCACCCCAGCACTGGTGTCTGTCTGACCCAGCAAGCAATGGGTTCCCACTGCTGCACTGACAGACAGCTGGAGCTGCAAAAAAATGGCAATGGTTGTTTGCAGGGTTAGCAAGCTGAATTATCTTGGCAGATGATCAGGAAACCTGCAGAGCTGATATGGGACTGGAGAGAAACCCCAGAGCAAGTGGATGTCAGAGATGGACTGGGAGCAGGAGTATTCCTGCTTTTGAAAGCGTGGAGCTGGCATTGACCATCTCACACCATCCCTCCTGGGTGGACAAATGCTGCCCGGGTCGGTGTGGCTGGAGAACCCCGCAGCCACACCCTGCAGCTGCCTTGTCTCCTCAGGAATGAGACAGAGACATGGCTGGTCCCCACACTGGGCACATCAAATCCCCCTGCATGGGATTCACCCACAAAGGGTGAGATAAACTGTGTCTGTGAGCGTGCAGCTCATTATGAGCTAGCTCATTAGCTCATCTCTTTGCCCATCCCCACAAGAGAGACCCTGAGACAGTGACAGCTATGGAAAGGAGAGGTGATGGTGAGGAGAGGTATTGCCCAGGGAAAACAGGCTGAGAGAGGTGCTGTCAGCATTACTCTAAGTGCCTGCAATGGCAATGCATATCTTGCTCAAATGCATGGAATTTCTCTTTAAAGCAACAAATACTTTTGTCTCCAACCCATAACCAGAATAATGGGAAAATAAAAACATCTCTGCAGGCATAGGTTGTGGGGAATGGTGCCCTCTTTGCAGGTGCCAAAATGGCACAGAAAATAAGTGAACAAAATAATTGCCACCTGAGGTTAAACCACAATGGCATGGACAACTATCACATGAGAGTATGTTTTACTTTTTATTCATACATATTAAATATATAACAATATTTAATCTTTGTTAAGGGAATGTTTTCCTCCGAGAAATTATCTCCTTTTGGTTGTTATTGGTAGTGACTTGTTTTAATTTTTGTAAGACAGAGAAATATATGTGCAGCAATATGTGAGAGACATACACTGAACATGCCTAGAGCTTCAGCTGCCTATACCCTACTTACACGTCCACTGCAGGAGAATCACTGTTGCTTTAACTTTTCAGACAACTTTTCTTGTTTTTCAAGCCTGGTCATGTTAGGCCCAGCACAAGTTTCATTTCCACTTTACAGGAAGAGGTGGAAAATTTCTCTTGTTTCAAGGACAGCACATCACAGAATTGGTCAGGTTGGAAGGGACCACAGTGGACATCTGGTCCAACCTCCCTGCTTAAGCAAGGTCATCACAGAGCACATGGGTCAGGATGGCACTCAGGTGGTTCTTGAATATCTCCAGTGAGGAAGATTCCACACCCTCTCTGGGCAGCCTGTTCCAATGTGTGGTCACCTGCACGGTGAAGAAGTTCTTCCTCATGTTCAGGTGGAACTTCCTGTGCATCAGTTTCTGCCCATTGCCTTGCATCCTATTACTTGGCACTACTGAGAAGAGCTGGGATTTATCTTCATGGCACCAATCCTTTAGATATTTGTACACATTAAGGAGGTCTCATGTCAGACACCTCTTCTTGAGGCTGAACAGGCCCAGCTCAAGCTTTTCCTCGTAAGACAGATTCTCCAGACCTTGACCAACTTAGTAGCTCTCCTCTGGACCAACTGTACTGGAATATAACCATGCTCTTCGTCCTCTTTCAGGACCAAGCCTTTAGTTTATCAAGTGTGAAAACATTTATAAAAAAACAAAGGAAAAAATATAGCCTGAAAACAATCTCTCACCTCCCTGCAGGCACAGTTGCTTGGTTTACAAGATTTGAAGAGTTCAAAGCCCCACGGTGGTATGGTAGCAGAATCAGGTGGCATCTTCCTGGAAAGGAGATGTCAGCCTGAACCATGCAGCAGTTATGGGGTCACCCCTTAGCACAGCTGTTAGGGATGCATGGTGCAAGCAAACATAGTCCTACAGGCTGTGATAAATGCAAAAAGACAAAGGAAGACAATAGGGTATTAGAAGTTTTTAATTGTTACTGCAGCATCATCTGCCATTAGAGGAGGTTATTCCAATTTTCAGTCAACTACATGGTATGCCCTGTCCTGCTCAGAGAGAAAGAACTAATGTGAGTGAGGCAGAGAGCAAACAAGAGCATGCATAGGGAGCTCTAAGGGCCCAGAGTGGAGGGATTCATCATCTGGTCTTCTTATCAGGTCAGTACCTGTGTCAAGCATTCAGCTTAATCAGACAGGAGATTTCTTACAAATGTCAACATGTATCCTCTTTCATAACTGTTCTGGCCTTATGAAATTGAGTCCTAGGTAAGTCTTTTGAAAATTTAATAACACTCTCATTAGTATGCTCATTAGCTCATCCTTGATAGCTACAATTGTTTGCCACTTTCCATATTACAGAAAGAATGGCTGGAAATATTCAGATCATGGTGGTGATCTTGGTAAAAGGAAACATCACCCCTACCAGGTCTGCAACCTGTAAAAGAACAACTTCCTACAGTAATATTAGGAATTTACTTATCTTTTTCTTGTCCACTGTTCTTTAGTGTTTTCCATAGGACAATCTTGGGTGTGCCTTTACTCCCACTATGTAAAATATCAAGATGTGATCTATAAAAACAGTCTTCAAATTTCTTTAAGCCTTAAGTAAAAATGTAATAAATTAACAATTCAGGCCTCTGAAAGTGCACACATCTTAGAGCAAACAAAATGGGTCCTTGTCTTACTTTTGTGGTCTAAAGAACCTTACTCATGGATGGAATTCTTGGGTGACATTCCAGTAAGCAGCCAGTCTAATTCTTAGCTGGACTAAGAATTTATTTCAGCTCTCTCCCAGACTTAAATTTAAACAGAAAAGTGAGTAAGAGTCATATCTGAGCTATCTGAATATGGGGCAATGTGAACAGTGAATTCAAGTCCAAATCTTATACCGTTCTGAAATATAAATTCAACTCCAAGATTTGAAAAGGTCCATTTTCTTATATAGTTATGAAGAGGCCTGGAAGGGACAATAATTTCACTTTCCTTAAATGGTATTATTTTAATTTCTGTCATGGGGAAAAAAAAGTTCTTTCCATGTTGCAGTGGAGGTTTTAAACAGATGACATGTCATACAGATCTAATTTAGATGGGGGAAGCCCAAGGGGTAGAAGAACTGAACAGTGCAAAACGAATCTCAAATAAATAATAGATTACAAAATACAATGGAACTGCAAACTCATCTAACTGATCTCAGCACAAAACTACTGTTTGCAACACTAGGATACTTTCATCACTTTTATGTTTCTTAATATGTCTTTCTCCATTTCAGAACAGAACTGTTGTGAACAGTCTATAATCGTTTCTGTACATTAAATAACTATTAATTCTCCTCCTATTGAGCCATGTTTCTTGCTCCTGTGGACAATACCTACTGTACTAATGATTAAATAAACACTGTTGGTCATTGAGGTTTTGGCTCCTTTTTATAGCTGTTGTTTAAGTCTTATTCACACACTGCAATGAATTAATAACATCCTGGCTGAAAAACCTCTCAACTCAGCTGGTTTATAAGACCCAGTTTATTCTTTGACAAAAGTTCAAAATATTCCTTCAGGTCTTTCAGCATTTGTATCATGGTACCTCATTCACTTTAAATTGTCACGTTAACTTTAATTTTATTTTCATGACTTCATTTATTTTTTAGCTGACATTCCCATTTCTAAGGCTAAGACAGCTAAAAAAAAGTAAATTAGAAAGGAAACACTTTTGATTATGATTGATTAACAAATTTTCATGAAATACAACTGAATTCTTCCCCAAATTTTATAAAATCATAGATTTTTTCAAGGTCTTTTATCACTTGCATATAATAGAGATTTATTCTCAATATTTTAACTTCATTCTTTCAACAAATCCCTTCTACCATCTTGTTAAAAGATGCTTTTAAGGCTACTTTTTTTGAAGGAGCGGAACCATCTCATCAAGGTCAAAGGCTTTGAATGGTAATGGTAAAACACCAGTTATTTGTTATATATGTGTATATATATATATATATATCAATCCTTATCTTTATTAGTACTAAGTTAAATTACTGTGACATGTTATGCTTAGCAGAAAACACAAACTCTTTATAAAGCTTGGAATACGAAAAGACAAAATAAGATTTTTGGCGTGACAGGTGTTATAGATGTGAAGAATGATCAGCACAATATTAGGTACATTTCAACGTCAAGCAGACCCCAACCTACTATTTTAGATTTTTCTTGAGATATAGAGGACTCTATCATTTTATTTAAACAAAGTAACGCAACAAGAATACAATTCACACTGAAAAAAAAAAAAAAAAAGAGAAAATATATCCTGGTTACTTAATTGTGTAAATAAATATTTAGATAAGCAAAGAAAACTTTGTGAATTGAGGATTATACAAGGGTTTGGCTTCCATTTCTGCTTGCACTACTGGCTTGCCTCATCTTTCTTTATTGTCCCAATGCTAAATAGAGGAGAAGACATTTCCATTACCTAAAAGACTTCCTTATGCCTTTTGAGCACAGGTGCCTATAAGCTTAGGAATGGTTAAGTTATAGAGCAGGGAGCGGAACATCTTTGTTTACCCTTCCTCGCTATCCCTGCTGATCACTTAAGGGGATGTCCCCGGGGGCTGAGATTTTCCATGGATATGTTATTTCACAGCCTGCCTGACAGGCTTCTCAAAAGCCTGGCACATAGGGGAAAGATGTAATTGCTCTGTATTGTTTCTTTATTTATTTCATTGGACAGAACAGGCACGGAGATGATAATAACTTTAACCTTCCACACTCGCATCAAGCCTATGCATATGTAGAAGTAAGATACTCCAAAGTCACGAAATGACAAGCTGAGGTTATACAGGCAAGGTTTAAATACAGTCCTCAGCACCAGCACATTGTGATAGAATTCTTAATAATTCTTAATATGTGATACAATTCTTAATAATGGCCATGTACTGTGTTTAGCTCCCATAGGCCATAGTCTTGCGTGGAATATTAAAAGTAAAAGTTTGTGGTGGGGTTTTCTTTTCTTAGGCTTCTTTTCCTGCCTTGTTTCCACCCCCCTTCCTGAAGTGTATTTGATTACTTCCAGTGTGACTACATTAAAATTAAACCGTAATAGACAATTATCCAATCAAGTAACTACTTCCAACAATTCAAAAATTCCTCCAAGCTAGGTAATAACTTAGCAACTGAAAATGCTGAAACATTTTGAATTACTAACACATATGACCTTGCATTTTGAATTGCCAACACACATGACCTTGAATTTTCTACAAGTTTGTTTTCTAGTGTACATCAGAAGCATTCTGTAACACCAGAAACTCTACCTATAGTTCCACCAGGAACAGAAACACATTTTTTTCAGAGTGGGGGCATCAGAAAGAAAAAAAAAAAACAACATGAACCAAAGGGCTTTCTGAATTAATTCAGCTGATAACAAACCAGAAGATTCCATCTCTCCATTTTCTAATTAATTAAAAAGCACAAGTATGAGTACATCCAAAATGAAAAATTCTTGCGGTGTGAAAGGTTTCATCAATTAATACATAGAACCCACAGCTGGGGCCATTAATTACCCTGTTAGTCTCTTCCCTTCCAAAGGGCTGACTCCTCGGCTGATGTAAATCATTTGTGATTTAGTATTTCTTTTCCAGGTTGAGGAAGTGAATTGAAGTGTCTTTGGTAGTCTACTGTCCCCATTTGCATTATGTTTGTACATCCTGGTAAAAAGATAGGATAATTTTTTTATATAAAGCATGGATATCATTCACTTGTAAATTATGCCAAATAGAAAAAAAAATAGAAAAAGAAAGTAAAAAAGGTATTTCTAGTTATATCTTCTATTTTTATACTATTATCGAGAACTTTTCATCTTCCAGATGAGCAAAATGGGGCATCTGTTATTTCAGCTAATGTGGCACGTCCTATATTCTTTGTTCTTCAATTTTACCAAATGATTGTGGTCTCTGTCTCTCTCTGAAGTGCTGTTTCCCTGCCCACACCAGCACATATTTATAATTGTGATCCTTCTGGTTCCCCTGGTTTTCTGCTTCCTGTTCTGTCTTCCAGTTTTGCTTTTTATCTACCTAATTACACAACTGTATTCTGCAAGTCTCCTAAGGGGATTTTACTGTCTTTCTGACAAGAGTGCCAGGTTAGGCATAGCTGTAGGTGTAATACCTGGAAGATTAGGAGGTGTCCCAGACCACATGAGGGTGTCTAGGATCGACCTCAACACTGCTGAATCCTATCCTTTACAACAGTGGGTCAGATACTAATTAATCTTGGTTTAGAAGAGAATAACTTCCTCAGTATCTGCTTTTGTTCCTGGAGTTTTTTACAACTCCCAAACAGTTACCTGCTGCTCCTGTGGCTCCACTCTCACCATTATCTACAAGCCAGCAAATTTGAAGCCATTTGGAGAGGTCTAAATGAGCTGAGCCATTATGGAGGCTATAGCTCAGATACATCCTGAAGTGCCCTCCAGGGGGAAATCCAGAATTCCATACATAGAAGAGTAAGAAATCTCCAGGTGTCAGTGTTTGTGGAAAAACAGTGGTGTGCATCCAGGGAATGTGAGCTTCCAGAAGCATCCTGAAGCCATCAGCTGCCAGGGTGAAGTCAGACTCCCTTCCTGAGCTCTTGGGTCTCTCAAATGACCCAGCCCCTTAAAAGAGATGGTGTTCGTTTAATCCCTTAAATTAGGGACTCAGCTAAGGGCATTGTATTCTTTGGGAAAATATTCTTGCCACTTTTGCAACTTAGGCAACACTTCTGCCAGTGCACTATTAAAAGAAATGCTATCTAAGCCCTGACATGACACTGATTCTCAGTACCTTGAAGACAGCCAGCTGCAACTATCAGATAAGCGCTAGGTCCAAGCAGGAAATGTATTCTGAAATACAGTCTTTCTTCAGGACTTCAGGCAGGCTGGCTTACTGTGTTAGCAGCTGTGAACCCCTGTGGAAGAACCTGACATCCCTGTATGTGGTGTATAATAAATGCCTGGCATCTAAGCCAGACATTTTTTTCACTCGTACAACCTGAGTTTTACAGCACACAAGCAGTTTCCTCGCATCTAAATTACTTATAGTCTAATTCTAATAAACTCATTATTTAGAAGTATTATATATGTGGAATAAACAACCAAGACGAGTGGCAGAGGCTAAGACCTCCTACAGCCAATATAACTCAGTGGATGTCTCAGGTTCAGACTGTTTTCCCTGAAGAATTCATGTCCTTGGGAGCAGATTATTATCTTTATTCATGTCCTGAATAAAGAAACCCTCATTGTAGATTATAATCTTTGGTGATACATGCATACCACATTTATGAACATAAGACAGGAACTTAACAATAATTGGCAAAGCATGAATCTCATGGACATGTTCAGTAGACACTGAAGGAATGTAAACCACCCAGCCATGGAAAGGCAAACATGACTGAAAGTATTGTCCCAGTATAAAACCATCTGCAAGGCCATATCCAGGTGTTTTAATGAAAACCTACAGAAATTTCAACATCAGTATTGAACAGGTAGTGTATAAAAGGTGTTGGATAGTACTAGGTCTCAAAAAAGCAATTACACACACCGGAGGAAAATATTTCAGTAGATAACAAGATAAGAGTAAATTAATAGTAAATATTCACTATTAGTAGATTAGATTATATTAATGTCTGTTAAATTCAACATTTGAAATTAATTATGGTCATGCTTTTTATTTTAAATGTATATATGAATATATCTGTTTTTTACAAAAGCCCCTTATGCTAATTCTTGTAGTGGGACTTTCAAATTTCTGATGTTTTCCACTTCACTGAGAGATTTTTAGAATTTCTACTAAACTATTAAGTGTATAAGCAAAGCCCCATATCATAACTGCTGTGTGAAATACACTGCATAGAGTGACATTCCTAGAATGATAAGTTCCAGGTGGTAGTTCTCACAATATAATAATATATTTCCTTACATATTTAATTTCAGCATGAACTCATCCAACATTCATGTGGGTGCTTTTTGTGGAACCCCTCCCAGGAGCATAGGGCACTCTGACATCACTACCTAAACATTTGCTTGCGTAGCAAATGGAAAATATGAAGAGATACAATTAACCTCTCTGTTACTGTTGAGGAGAAACCATAGAAACAAGGTTGCTTATGTAGGCAGTCCATTACATTTCTGGAGTTAGGAAAATGATGCTGGGTCTGAAACAGCTTATTTCCAAGAATACCAGAGAAAATCAAAACGGTGCACTGACTTGACTTTCTGCTGTCACGTTTGAGTGCTGAACATGCTGTTTGCAGGCATAAAACTGAGTTTCAGGAGTTTAATTGTAACATCACAGTCAAATATACATCTAAAGGAGTTTTTGAGAGCACTCATACGTTAAGACTTTCCTCCAAGTCTCTTTGTTTGGGGACACCTAAGACAATTTCTCTTGGTCTGTGATGAAGTTCTACATTACTCTGAGTTTCCCTTGATTTATAGGACTCCATGCAAAACTTTAAATCTTTTCCAAGGTAAGCCTGGTGGGTGGAAATTTCTGAGAAGTCCTGACTAATCTAAAAGCCCAAGTCCTGTTCACCTTCAATAAAACTTGAGTGTTTTTAAAACACTCAGTTTCTTCAAGGTGAAAATAGTTGCCTAATGGGATTTACTAAAGTGCTGTGGTTAGACTGAGACTGTTCTTTGCTTATCCACTCTATTTATATTTTTTGCTTTATTACTTCCTGCTTAAAACATGTAATAAATTTTCTGCCATATAACTTTGCTGGGTTATTTTTTGATAGATTGTTTTTCCAATGGTAAAGTGGGATTCACCAGAGTTTCCCCAAGGAACCACTTTCTGTGGAGTTCAATCTTTTGCATTTATTACTCATTATGTGTGCAAAAGTTAACTTCTATAATTTTGGTTCTTTTCCACCCTTGCCTCCAGACAGCAGTGAGACCCAGATTCACAAAGGAAATTAGTCACTGCCACGCTGACCGCCTAAGCAAACGCTGGGGAAAGTGTGTTTGCACTGATGATGAGGCCCCTCAGTGACTAAGTGGGATATCTGTGAATCACTGCGATGGGGCAAAACTCCACCTAAGGTGCAACATCAGTGCCTGCTTTGTACTGCAGCTACTAAACACTGGGAATAAAATTCCAGTCTCACTTTTACTTGTGTGAATCCAAAGTAGGTCCACTGACTTCAGTCTGGATTTGTGGTATTGTGGGCTCATCCTACTGCTATTTGGAAAGTTTCCACTGATTTAATGAGAGTTGGACCAGACCTGGAGTAATATCTTTTGCAACAATCTGTTTACCTTATGTCACATTTCCTTTTCAAGTGCATAAACTTCATTACTGAACATTCATTGAAATGAAATTAAACATCAAGTGAATCATTTATGCAGACTATAATAGCATGAAGTTCAGAGTTTCCTTATGCCAAAGTATTAATATTAGGTTATTTCCAGGTTCAGTTTCTAGAAACTTATAATAAGTACCTAAACCTTGAAATCAAGCTGAGCAACTCAGTGTCAAAGTTCTCATTAAAAATATTCAAGACATCTATGTTAACATTTTAGGTGAAAGCTCACAATTCATAAGCGTTTCCAATGACAAAATACTAACTTGAAGTGATACTAAACATTTTTCTATCACCAAATGGGACATATGAGCATTGGTCTGGATAGTGCCTTGCAGCCTCTGAGTCCACTTCCTTGGAATGGGAAGTAACGTCAGTCAATGTCAGCTTTACAAGGTTCCTCTTCTGCTCAACACAGCACTAACATCATGGACCAAATATTCACCATCAGCCTATAGGAGATATTACCCTTGAGTTAAAAGACTAAATCCCAGCTAGAGGAGGAGATGAGGCAGGATTAAGAGCTTTACCAGTATCTATTTTGCTAAAGAAAACTTCCAGGTGATTCTAAGAAGGAAGTCCTATCCCTGCTACAAAGGAGACCAAAAGAGAAAAGCAGCAGTCTCCACCTTTCTAATCTAAGGGAGATATTCTTGCCTTCCACTCAAAGTGGTGGTTGCTTTAATCCCAAAATCTGAGGGGATCTAAAGTCAGTAAGAGCACCAGACATCAGCTTACAGCCTATTTCCATCTGTGGTTAAACTCCAATATTTCAGATGACAAAAAGAAGTAAAAAACTGGGAAGCTAAATTATTCAGTCTGTGGGATGGAATTTAAAATAATTAAAATCTGAGAGGAACAAATTAGATGTCGTGCACCTGAGGAAGCTAATGGGAACCCATATCAGAATATTCCAGGGTGGAGAAGGCACAACACCATCCTTTTTCCTAATTATGGAACAGCTTCTCTGTTCGGTGATTTGGAGCATTCTCTCCATTGTCTACCTCAGCCATTTGCAAAAAAACCCACCATGCCCTATAATACTTTCTCTTCACCATCACAGTATTTCAGCAGCTTAAAATGTCTAAAGTATTTGTCCCTGTAATGCTCCTAGGAGTTCTATATACCTCAAAAAAGAACTGATAGGCAGTGAGTATGAAGGAAGAATTGCTCTCTAGACATTTTGGGCATGTCTTTGATTGTTTATTGAAAGGAAATTGGTGCTTTTGATGATTCAGAGAACTTGACTAAAGCAGCAAGTTTATAAAGTGGCGTTCATGATTGTTCTTTGGAGGTGCTTGCTCCTCTTGTTTATTCACAGAGACGAGCTCTCAGGACACTTGTCTAGCCTTTGGGGACAGGTCAGTTCTTTCTGTATTTCTACCCCACAGCAGGGTAATCAAAATATCTGTCCCATTAAAAAAAAATAAGTATGTATTCTAAATTTCACAGAATCTATTTCATGATCCCATTGCAATTGTGTTCTGTCGTTACAAATGGCAGGAGTAAGAGGCAGGGAGCATGAATGCATCAAACCATGATTCTTTTAGACAGGGAGGAGGTTTGTGTGACCACTCTGCAGAACTGAGACATCAACCTGGATCTGAGGGTCACGCTGTGTCATTTCTGGTGGCAGGCACATCCACACCTTATGTGCAGTAGTCAGAATCATCACTTACTTCTGGAAGAGCTACAGCCTCTGGGCAAGCTGCAACATGCTACAAAATTAAAGCTGCAGCAGGCCTTTTACATTATCTGCATTATTAACTGGCGTTACATTGCCATCCTTATTTTATTCCAGCAGTTCCTAGGACAGTATTGGTTTGAGAAAGTATTACACTACCCAGGTAAGGGAGGTGCAAATCCAATGTCAGTAGGTGGATACTCTGGAACAGACCAAGGACTGGACAGATTTTTTTACAGGATAAAATCCAACTTTTAAAAACTAAAACCTGTTGGGTTTTTTTGTTGTTTTCGGTTTTTTTTCTCGCTTGCAGTAACAGTGAAACCAGCAGCTTTGCTCTAGGTTGATGCCAGTTTGGAAAACTGATCTTGTTTGCTTTTACTAGACATATCACAAATTATTAAGCATCATAGAATCCGTGCTATTATGAGATGATGTTCCTGGTGAGAAGGTCTAATTAAAGAATTTATGGCAAAAATGAAATGATTTATTTTACATTTGTTCTAAAGATCATTGATATAGTAATAACATGTGTTGGCTTAAGTAAAAACCACTGTTAAAGTTTGAGAGAGCATATCCTCTACAAACAAAAAGGAGGTATTATTATTCAAGGCAATCCTTAGCTGGTCTTAATAACATCTTATGGCAAAGTTAATTTACTTTTAAAATTCCAGTTGCCATAACAACTTGGTGCAGCAGTTCATATGATTTAATGAGGTTCCAAAAGATCTATTTCATGAAGAAAAAACCAACATGAATGCAGAGAGATATTTTTTTCAAAATTACTGTATTTAAACATTAAAATCTAGTTGATGAAAATGTTTCCTGTAACAGAAAAAATACTCTTATATTCAGAGCTGCTCTACTCCCTCTACTATGTAATCCTTGGAACCTTCACACTTTGAAGCAATAGTGATTCAGTTTGAGGGAGCTGCAGACTTTGCATCAGCTCGATGAGCCTTTGTCTTTGACTTTGCACCCATCGCCCTTCCCAAAAGGATGAGTGTCCACAGGGGTTTGCTCCTTAGCACCACAAACACTGTTGTGTTGAGAACTGCTGTCAAGGAGGAACCATACAGTCATGTAACGCAAAAAATCCCCAACTTGTTTTAATGGTCATAACCATTATCTGCTTATCTCCTATTTATTAATTATATTTATGTAGATAGACAGATAAATACCTAGATCAGACCAGGGCAGCAGCCTGCAATGGGTGCACAGGGGAAGGCAAATGCAGCCTCCCCTCCTGTCCTGCCCAGCCCGTGAGCCTGGAAACCTGTGACCGGCAGCAAGGTTCCTCTGCTTGCCTGCGGGCAAGGAGCAGACTCTGACCTTCCTCTTCGCCCACAAGGGTTTCTCCTGTGGTCTCTAGTCTGTACTGGACCTGTCCAGTTTAATTCAAGGACTTGAATTCCCTTGGGGAAGAAACATGTTCTTTCATTTTCTGCAACAGAAGAAAAATTTCTTAAACTCCTCAAAAATTAATGATAAGAGGAAAAATTGCCACAGTACTAGTCCTCCAAGCACGTATGAAAACACCGGTCACAATAAAGGACCCGTCATGCACCAATGACAAGCACAGAAGTATCACAACAGGTGAACTATCTCATACAGAGTCTTGTGTCTCTGGTGATGATTTTAGGAAAACCTTCCACTCTGATCCTTTTTCTTAAGTGAAGCATGAGCCATCTCACAAGGCTGCCTACCAGTGGGGTCGGTTGCTGCTCTCCTGCTGTCACTTAGATACCTGCGCTCTCCAGGTTAGAGATTGCTCAAGTTATGTCTGTCGAATATCCCAGAGATCATTAGCAGTCAGAATTATTCTGACCTTTTGCCACGATATCAAAGAGATGGACTGGAGGTGAATGGAAAGCTATAACATTTTGGCATCTGTCTAATTTGCACAGGAGAAAGACAATATTACAAATCTCATTCTTGCTCATTACTGCTTCACTTTAACTAAAGCTGACAGAAAAAGTTGGAGCAAAAAAATTGATATGGACAAATTATGTTTCTTTTTTATGTTTGTGAATTATCTCTGAACACTCTGCAATTAGTTTTAAACGATTTATTCTTTGAAAATAATTTGCCAATAATTCACTGGCTGCTGAAGGCTCAAAACCATGGTTATTTCTTATTCAGAATCTGAAGTGTGTGGCTGGCATTGGTTGAATTGATAATTTATGTGATACTCTTTATCATGAATAAATTAAAATGATTTGGGATGCAAATGTTTATATTTATTAGAGACAAATTTGCTGATTGTTCATATTCTCTATAATTAATTTAAAAGCCAAAATTCTTGCAAGTCTGACTTCTGTGAAATATGAATGGGAATATACTGGTATCTTATACAAAGCAATTTTAATGTAAATTAATCCAATATTCAGCTGAATTGTCTTAGGCAAATAATTTCAACAATGATTAGTTATAAGCACATTTACCATCAAAAATGGAATAATTTCAGAACAGTTTCTTAAATAATAACATAAAGAAAAGCATTATAGCAATAATAAACAGCTCAAATAAAGGAAGAAATACACATAAGGCTCATCAGTTGTTCTGCTATGGCTGTACAAATACTTATATCTCTTTTTCTTACCACACTATTCTACTAACTAAAAGTTAATTTAATCAGTCAAATAATATTATCCAAATGTCATTCATCCTGTTTTGATTTGTGTTGCTTTTTAATTTCAAATAGCTTTCTCAGTAATCCGGTTTTCTGAGAATTTATCATTTTTATCTCTGGCCTGTAACCTATCCAAATAATTACTCTAATTTTGTTCTTACTGGCACATATCCCATTCTGACTTTGCATTTTTTCTTTTGTGTAGTCCTATTCTAACTTTTATTAATCTTCTGCTTGTCCCATGTGCTGTTCTGCTGTAACAGCTGGGAATTTAAGTAATTCTTGATGCTTTGAAATTTGTCACTGATAATGTGCCAACAAGGACAAAGATTTTTCAGCTGTCTTTATTGTTGTGTTTTGAGTTTTGGTTAGGTTTTGTGTTTTTGGGGTTTTTTTTTCCCAGTAAGGATGTTTTCATTTTGCATCTTTATTTACAATGGTAAAATGTGTGTACTATTACTGCCTCATATTTCATGAATATGTAACAGAAGTCATCACAATAAGCATTAGCAAACAAGATGAGGATTAAGTACTCAGTTAATGCATGTTTGCTTTAGGCCACATTCTGATATTTTTACCCTTGTTGAGTAAGTAGTCAATGAAAATTCGCGTGACCTCTTAATAACGTGGGAGGCAGTATCCAGGTGTGAAGGATGTAGGTGTAGCCCCAAGATGAAAGATTTAAGTAACCACTGATAGCAAGCTGAGGGGTTTGGAGGCCATGAAGGGAATGTAGGTGTTGCAGATGGTGTTGACTAAACACAGGTGGATGGAGTGGTGTCTGTTGTCCTCTGATTTTGTTCTTGCTTAGTGTTGATATGAATGGTGGAATATTCTTTTATTATTTTATTTTAAGTACTTGAAGCTTTTGGTTTGCTTTGTGAAAATTTAGCTAATCTTTAAGGCTTGTTAGTTAAAGTAATATCAGTAATCTGCAGCTGGAGATCAGGCCAAAATCCCATTACAGGAGATAACAAATATTTGTGTTTGCGGGGAGTTTTGTTTGGTTTTTGTTGTTGTTTTGTGCTTTTGTTTCCTCTTTCAGCAACATTTGGCAAGGTATTTTTCATGCTTGGTGCTCCTGCTGGGTAGCACTGCTGAGTTTCCTTATGCAGCTGCTGTATTCTGCATAGAGCTGGGTGCACAGTGTAGTAGATGCAGGAATTCCTGTTGGCAGCTTTGGATCCTGTGGGCTTTTATTGCTTTAATGCAAGTTGTGGGGCTATAACATATTATGATATTGAAAGAATATCTGACTTTTTCAGGTTTCAGGAGGACTTTCTACTTGTTCTGAGCACTTTAGAGAAAATGAAAAGAATAATATTATAGTCAAATAAATATTACAGCTGAGAGGAAATGTTTTATAATCATGTATGAAGTACATTCTTTAAAATAAATTTATATATAGCTAGGCTCCTTTTCATCAGTTGTACTTGGTGTATAGAAAAATCAATGCTATTTTTAGAGCAAAATTATTCATTGTCTCTCAGCTCAGTAGTCAAAATGCTCTGTATTAAGTTATTTACCCTTGTTCATCCCACTTAGCAGTATGGTGGCCCAAGTGTGGCTACCTGATCAGGCTCAAGGAAAAGCAACTAAGACATCATCAGATTGTTTTGCAGTTGGGAGTGTTCAAGCCATCGTAAGTACCTGCCATTGCACTGTAATGCTATTGCAGTAAGCTCAAGCACACAGGACTGCCAAAGGTCTTCTGGTTTGCAGCTTTGTGTGCTGCAGCCACGTCTGGTCAGGCTGTATTAGCTCACTTTTACAGAGAAAAACTTGCTCTCTTTCAGTGGTTTGCAAAACTTCTTGTAGCCAAGGTGTGTTTGTAACATGTAAAACAGTGCCAAGGTTTTTGGGGTTCAAAAAGTGGTTACATGGATATGGGTGCAGGAAGTTGTAGTGTTTATCTTCTGTTAGGGAATAAACAGGTGTTTGTTGGACAAGTTGTTGGGGGTTTTTTGGTTTTTTTTAAATATACGTATTCATAACTTCTTCCTTCAGTGAATATATTTTATCTGACTCCCTCTCCCAGCTCTCAAGAGGGGAAGAGCCCAGAGGAAAGTCATGCATTTCCCATAGGATGCTCTGGCTCTTGCTGCAATGGGCTCACCTCTGCCTCTCTGGGATGCAGGTTGGTCAGAAGAAACTCTCTCTTCCTTATATTCCTGTGAGAGACAGAGCAGGGTCATGCTGGGAAAAGGGGCAGCAGGGTTAACACCATGGCATGGCTGGTGGTAGAGATACTGCAGTGCCCAGAGGTTAATGTGAAAGGCTGAGGAGGGGATGAAGAAAATGGCTGGATTTCTTGGGGGAGTGATCTGCAGGGCTGGGCACAGGGGTAGCAGACCTTGCACAGTGCTGTCGTTTCTGCAAGTATTGTTCAACAGCAGGAAGGAAGCCTCCATTTTTTGGAGAATGAGTTGTAGCTGTGTGTTGTGCAGGCAGATTGCTGACTATGAGCCACAGTACACGTACTCTTTGGTGTGCATCTCTTCAGCTGCAGCCTTGCTGTTGCAGGTGCTGCTCATGGAAATTGTAGAGGCTGGTGGTTCAGCTTCTGTGGGTTTTTAGTGGATATCCTCTGTTGCCTCATTAATCATAAGCACAGACAAAACAGTGATGAGGAATGTCAGTAAGCTGACACAAAAGAGAACATCTAACTTCCCTTAATTTTCTTCTCCGTGGTGGGGGAGGTTAGAAATAATCCAGTTGTATATTGCTATATGGAACTGGCAGTATGCCTGTTTCCACAGCCTTGTGGCCTAACTGGTGACCCTAAAGCAGAATGTAAGAAACAGCAATAAGCTATAAGCAATGAAAAACAAACTTTAACAATAGGTGCCTGTTCCTCAGGTAGTACACAGATGTGGGCCAGCAGCCTTTCTTTCACTTCCTAGAGATTGTGGTGGGATTGGGGGAAGGGTTGGTGTTGCTGGGATTTGTTAAGAAAAAATTTCAACACAGATTAGTAGGAAAAGTTGGCAAGTGTGAAGCTCATCCTCTTGATTTCCCAATCTGACAATCTCTGATGTCATGCCAGAGGAAACAGATTTCTGTAACATCAATTACGTGTAATGTTCAAACTGAGGCTTTTGAATATTTATGATTCTTGGCTTGCTAAAAAGGACTTTATTTCATTTAAGGATAGTCCTTTGGATATGAAAATCTGAGATTCCTTAAAAAAAGACTGAGCAAGGAACTTAAGCTGTGAATTATGGTATATCTTGCATGGCAACTTTCTCCCGACTGAATGTCAGGACTGATCATAGAATCACATATACAGCCCTCTTGGAAGTGCTGAGAAGCAAAATAGAGCCGTGGAATCCTTCAGGCCAATTGTCACTGTCCGTCTAGTTTGAGATTTTTGAATCAGGCTACATATGCATCTTGCTTCCACACAGGTTCTATTGCTTGCGAAGTTCAGGTTTTGGTAAGAAAATTAATTCTTGGTCTTACATATAGACAGGATTTTCAGATATTTCTCCTGCTGATTCTTCTTTCCGTGCCATTGCACTTTTTGCCAGTGGCACAGTTGGGTTCATCAAGTGTGGCTCATCAGAGTTGAGCAAATTAAGTGCCACAACAGAATTTTTTTTAAGGCCCTTGGCAACACTGTGGTTTCATAGAGCAAACCCTTATTTTGGGAACCAGGAGGTTAAAATCACTTAACACCTCCAATGTTGTTGCTCATCACTTGAGCTCTACAAGAGGATTAATACAGATAATTTCTTCAAAAAAAGGGTCTTCAGATGCATATGCTCATAATCAGTGTTGGTGCAGACAAAGGCAAAGGGCCTCCCCAAATCCTTGGCCTCCGTGTCCAGAGGAACACCGGCAGAAATAGAGGTGAGCTCCCAGTGGGAAGTGTGTGCTCTCAGGAACAAGTGCATACTTTGAAATGAGGCTGCTGATGTCAAATACAGCATCAAACACAGATAACGCAAAAAAACCTGTCAGTAACATGTCTTTCTAAATCCGGATGATCATCTGAGAAGGAGATTTTTCTCTGCTATGAGCTAACAAACTTCAGTGCTGTGGAAGAACTGTGCTCACAGGTCATATTGGACATGCTCTTAAGTAACAGGATTATACTGTACAGCTGCATTAGGGAGAGACTTCTCAGCTCACTGATCATTCTTTTATTTTTTCGTATGACTTTTTTCCTACCCTCTGCCCGCAAATTTTCAGCAATATATGAGTTAAAGATCACGTGGAGCTCAGTGGACATGTAAGGAAGGGTACAGCAGGTAAAGAAAAAAAATTAATAGAACGGATAAAGTAATGTACTCAAAGTTTATTAAGGTTGAGTTCTCTTGAGGAAAATGGCTCAAATCAGATTATCGAGATCTTCTGTAATGTACAGACATGGCATTATGGAAAAAGAACTGTAAGCTAGTCCAGCCCCTTTTAGCCTATTCATTTAAAGCCAAACAGGCTCTCTCAGGGACCCCCAGAACACATACTCTTTTCCTCAGCTCCTGTAGCAGCTACAGAAACCTTGTCCTGGCTAAGAGAAATGCTTCACATCTTCCTGGTTTGCCAATTACCTTTATGAGCAGTTCCATTGTCACCTGGAGGCTTGCACTGGTCAAAGTAACAACCACCACTGGAAGAACAGCCTGAAGAGCTGTGCATGCAGTGATGAAGAGATTTTCCTTCCCCTACCTGTGTGTGCTTTTGAAACCAGCCCAGCCAGCTAAATTATAACCTTTGCTGTCTCCTCACTTTCATATTTATTATCTGCCTGTTAACTCACATGCTATTTTTCCTTTGAACTAATTTTGCATATCAAATGTTTTATTGAAACCCAGTGAGATTAGATTTATTCTGCTTTTTCCTCCCTCTATGAAATCAGGTGTTTTATCTCAGGTTTGTGGCTACAGAATACTTGGAATTCTGCTTTGCTTTCCTTTTGCAGTTGCAAACTCTTGCTGCTTGCTTCATCTCTGATGCATCTGGCTGAAGAACCAGCTGACTCAGTTTGCTAAATTCACAGTTTAATTTTTTCCCAATACTCTAGAAAAGGAGTTAAGTGCCAGGTAAGTAAGTTGAAATGCTTTGCTAATTGATCAGAGGAGTGCCAGTGCTAGGCAGAGTGAGGCACCGCTCACAGGGGTGAAAATTGTTCCTTATATTGGTGTCTGCTAGAAAGCAACCAGGTTAGTTTTTGGTAAACCAAAGAACTGCTGTGGTTTACTCTGCCTCCAGTTTGCCCCAGTGTCCAATCTGCTTTTGAAAATGTTTTTCTACTCTGCACTCTTTTTTTCTTGTTTTAGACCTGTCTAACTAATTTCTCCCTGAGATTTTTAGATATCTGTACCCCATTTACTGTTCTCCAGTTTACTGTTTGATGCACTAGGTATGTTTCAATTAATACTGTACATTACCCAGTAGCACGTAATAGTTCTCTTTTACAATCCAGGATATAAATTATCCTTCTTTCAACTGGAGTATATTATCCTCTGAATTTTGCTTTCACTTTAAAAGTCATAATTCTGACTTTAGTTGGATAACCAACTCTTGCTTATGTTCTTCACAACATTGTTCTACTCACAAATATGAAAATTATGAGAATTGTCAGGAGACATTGAAAAATGAAACTGTGTTGCAGCATAACGTACAAGGTAGTATTGCTTTTAGAATGGCACTTTTTAACCTGAACAAGAATAAAGTTTTCTAGAAAAAATGAGTGAGGAATGTGGTGATAATAACCAAGGGAGTAAATGAAGCTTCACCTGAAGCTTGTCCTTTGAACAGACTCGACAGGTTTAGCATGTTTGCATAGCCATGGCACAGGTTCACCACAGCCACATGCCTGAAGGAATTCGCTGGTAATGGGAAAAGTCATCAATGCAGTGGCTTTACCCCTTCATCTGAGGAGTTCTGTGAGCTTCCATCCAATTTCCAAAAGGTCGTGCAGATCTGCTGGAAATGCTCCACCAACTAAAATTAAATTGAAGTAAATGCCAGAGATATTTAGACAATATTTTATTTTCAGAAGCTTGAATTCTTTGCATGTGCCTTGCAGCTAAGATAAAAAGGGAAATTTAGATTAACAAGAATACCCTGAAGCTGTAAGTCAGCATTTAAACTTTATCTCAAAATGCAGAATACATAAAATCTAACAGAGTTTGGTGTACGTGGAGATACGTTGTCCACCTCTACTAGGATCTGTTTGTGTGGATCTCACTTAAAATTTGTTGGGTTTTTTTGAGAAAAGCAAAAATGAAAAACATTCTTGGTGAGAAATCAAATACACACAAGAGTCTAGCAAGTTTTTTGTACTCTCATACCCTTTAGCTGGAGTTTGCCTTCATTTCACAAGTAAAAACTGGGAACTTCTTTTAGCATGAAGAAAGTTAAGACAGTCCAAAGCCCTCGATTTTGCAGGGAAGTGGAGTTTCTTTTATTATTCTTAACAAAGCTTAAGAGAATCTTTTCTTGAAATCTCAGTGAATTTATACTGACTTTACATTTTGGGGAGCAAAAGGTGTTTTCTTCTTTCCTTGCAAAAAAAGGAAGTAAAAAAGAGAGTAAATTTAAAATTTAAAGGTTTGGATTACGTTCTCTTCCTTTTTCCACATGAAGTGCTGGCATTGAAGATTCTCTGATCACTATGACAAAAGGTAAGATCATACTTCTTTTTTTTTTTTTCCCACTCTGGGCCCCTATGTACAAGATTTTTTTCAAAACTAAGCAGTGATTTCATCTTAACACTTCCTTGTCCTAAGCAGGATGTGTCAATTTGGAAGATCTCTGGTAATGGAAATCTTTTGAAAGTGCCTTTACATCAACTTTCCAGACACTAAGCACGAATGAATTTTAAACTGTTCTTGTTGTGCTTAATGAACATATATTTAATTTATTTATATTCCAATGATAGGCTTCTTATTGAAGGAAATATGGAATATATTGAATGCTTTGGAGTGTTGTTTGTTTTTTACTCATCCCTGGTCTGAATCATAGATATAAATTACTTGAAGTTTCTTTAAGGGGAAGGTAATTTTTGCAGCTCTACAGAAACTTGTGAGAAGTATGTTTTTTAATCTAATCTTTGATCAATATCAAACTGATATTTTTTATCTTCCAGAAAACAAATCAGTAAAAAATTAAACTCCTTCAAAGAAATATTTAAAAGGGAAGAGTGTTTATATATATATTTAAATAAATCTTTAAAATAAAATTAAAAAAAAATCCAAGACCACTTACTTTTCTCTGAAACAAAATTACTTTCAAATTGACTTTATTATTATAATGCTTTACAGCAGTGGGTACTAAACTCCTTCCAGTCAGACCTTGCTTTGATTAGACTAGTGATCCCCACTTCTAGACTAAAGAAATATACGGGACACAAGAGCCTTTTATAAGTAAAGCTGGAGAGCCACAGTTAATTCTTCTGTTCCCAGGAAGAGTGACATTTTTCCTCTGTTTTCTCCACAAGTCTTAGAAAATTATACCTCAAGGAGCTATAATATATCCTCTCTTGCTTTGTGTGGCATGAAAATTTTCCTCAGCCATGGAAAGCATAAAAATTCATTCCCTTTTGCCCATAGCTCTCTGTCTGCTGGTCTTTATTCTTGGTTTGTTCCTAGGTATTGTCCTTGATGAAGTAATTTGGACCAGAAACCGTAAGCTTTGCCCAGTATTTAACCAAAGTTTGAGTTAATCCTAGTTTGCCTTTACAAGTTCATGGACAGCTTTATTTCATACAGGGCTGCATAACCCAGTACATACTAATACGTTTACTAAAGCTTCTACACTTCCACTTAAGCACTGATAAACTACAACTTATGGTGTTGTTTCCTCCCACTATGTGTTGAGGAATTGAGACATAGAAGTTATGCGCTGTACTAAGGAAATTTGGATTACAACTGAGCATGAGTTGTTTAATTAAGTCCATATATACAATTCAAACCACAGGCAGAAGAAACATGAATTTTTTGTTCTTCTTCCTTTTTATCTCACTTACCAAATGGCTTCAAGGCAAGCTTCCTCTTCTCCATAATCTAATTTTTCAATGCTTTACATATGTCTCTACGGTACTGGTGCAGCTATAGGATACTTCTGCTGACTATGTGAGAGGAGGAACAAACAAATGGCAGCCATTAACTGAAAGCAACAGCAGTTTTTGGAGACCCTACCAGTCACTGGTAGTTCCTCTGTGAAATATCTTCAAAACTTTAATTTCCATGATTGCTTTAGTTGTTGAAACATTCTTCCTGAATGAAATACTTGATTAAATTACCACATTTCTAATTTCTGAATTCAAGAAGAGACCTCCCTTTACCTTTGTGTTGCCAAGCAAAGTACAGGTTGTCCAGAAGAGGAAGGAATGAGCCCACATATTGCCCCATATTGCTGCCACAGAGGGGGAAAACCACAAATGGTTGGTTTCTCCACTGTAGGAACAATGATGTCAAAAGGAAGGTTATCCTGGTCCCAGCCATCCCTTGAAACCAAAAAAGGAACAAATGGCAGATCATGCAGGGTCTTCAAAAGATACCATACCAAATATTTTTGATACCAAAACCTTTTTCTGTGCTCATCTGTGGGTCATACTGATCTTTAGGAACCAGTGTGAATCATTTGAGTCCCTTGCTGTGCGATTGAAGGAGAAATTGCATTTGCAGCAGGGGCTCATCAATGTCTGAGACCAGCAGGGCCTCTGCTCTTTCCTTGCTACTTTTTTTGGTTGCTTGGAGAGGCAACAGGCTCACATCAGGGTTACAGACAGAAATACTAGGACAGCAAAAGAAAAACTAAACTAATGCACCGTGAGAGGAAGGAGAATTATTTCTTACTTAGAGAAAGTGACAAAGGGAAAAGGTGGCTTTCCTCATCATGGTCCAGATTAAGTCAAGACAAGAGCTTTTCTAATCTGGGGCACAGGAAAAGGAGAGGAGAGAGTGGGCAAGTCTAAGAGCAAACAGAATCAAGAGAAATCTTACTCTTTCCTGATGGGCCCCGGGAGACCCCCTGTGTGGGATGGCATAGGAAACACAGGTCAGACAAGGTCAGGCTGCAGGAGAGACAATGGGCACAGACCATCAAAATAGCAACTTCCATGGAGCATTTTGTTGCAGAGGTTTGCAGTGTCCAAAATTGAGCATATAATGCATGTTGGTTCAGTTCAATATATCAAAATGTTTTAATCTGTACTAGACTATTTCCCAGCCCTTGGAATAGCAATATATTTTCACAGAAAGTGAATTTTTCTTTTTAAATAATTTTGAAAGGAAAATCCTTGCAATTCAAATACTACATGTATTTGAGCAGGAAATTCCTTTATTTAAAACACTTTTTTGAAACTTTTTTTTAAAATATTCCTTCATTATAATATGTCCCTGGCACTATGTGACACTATTATATGACTTGGGTCACAAGCCAGTCAACAAATGACAACTCTGCTTGTCCAGAGGTGAAGACACAGTGTAATATTTATCTGAGGCAGTCAGCTTGGAAGTCTAGTCAATATAATCAATGTCATCAGTACTGTTGAGTAGATGGCTAAAATGGGTTGGATAGTCCTGCTCTGTTTCTCTCCTTCATATGAAAAGGTTTGCAGTTGATGCACTCCACTTAGTGGTGGAGGAATACAATATTTAATCCGATGAAATGTCTTTTTTCTTTTTAACTAGGATTGCTTTATTTTCCAAAAAGTTCAAGGTTTCCCCAAGTCAAACTTTGAGATACCGAAGCAGTTCTCACCCCATGTGAACATAATACCAAAATAAAAACACTCCTTGGACTCTGAAACTACCCTGTGTCTTCCTCGGTGCCAGTGATGTGGTTTGATGATACAGCACATGTTTAAAACCTGTCTTGGGTCTCTCAGACTGAAATGTTTTCTCCGTCCCGGGGCTGAGTGACGCGTTTGCAGCCAGTGCTGAAAGTGTTCAGTGCGCAGTTCTGTAGAGGTGAAAGCCAAGCCCTGTTTTCTCTGAGGAGCCTCACACTCTTTGCCCCTGGCTGCCCTGTGAATCCAAGGGCTGGGTTTGCTGCTCCTCTGCCTTGGGATAAAGTGCTTCCAAACAGCCCCTTCAACGAGCGCTGGGTTAGGTTTGTACTGCAATGCAGTTTTCCTTTTCATAGTGTTTATACGTGTCCATGCGTTCATCTTAGGGTTTTACTGCAAGAAAATAGATGGGCTGAAAGCATTCATAACCATAGCATCTGCTGTTCATACATATATGTATGTGCATACACACACAAAAATAATAGTACTGCATTACTCTGGTACAGTACAGATTCTTTTTTTTTCTTTTTAAAAGTCATCCACAAACAGAAATGTACCAGGTTCTATTGTGAAATGATTTTATGTTTACAGCATCCATGTAATGCTATGGAAAAAGGAAGAAACAATTGAGACCTACTGAACATTTTGTGCCTAATTCTTCTTTTTTAAACCTTTCTTATTGCACAAGTAACCACAGAGTATTTGCTGCCGCAGCTTTTTCTCATGCATGATGTAATTGTTTTATTAAACATTATTTGTTTGCATAGATCAGATTCTGTTATGACTGTGAATGCTCATTAAATCATGCCCAGTGCCACTCTGAGGTTGGGAGTTTCAAAAGTTCATGGCATTGGTTTAAGTCCAAAGCAGTGACCTAAATGGAAAAGGCTCCCATTGGTTCCCTTGCCATGTTTGTAAACCTTTTATAGCACTGAGTGTAGACAAAGATGATTACATCAGCACTAAGGGTAAGGATAACTACCTAGTACAGTAAAAAAAAAAAAAAAAAATTAAGCAGAAATATCTCTGACTACTTGTGATAGATTAATAATTAAAAAATCTAGCAAAATGTTAAATTTTAGGTACAGTACATACAGCTTTGCATTATTCTTGCAAAACTTTTTTCTTTTTGAATACTGATCAAATACAACTTGTCCACAACTTTGTGCAGTTTTAACATGGCTGGTGGTGCCTAGAATCATGCTAATTAAAATATGTCACTTTCAAATGACATTCAATTGCAGAGAAATCCTGATACCATGCTACCACACTGTCAGGATTTGACAGGCGTGGTATTTATAGGCTGTGGAGAAGAAAATGGGCCCAGGACATAGCAAATAATGCTATCTGTGTCCCTGTACTAATGCTTCTGGGTTGCAAAATAGTCACATGTGCTCCCTTGAAATGCATTAGTGTGGTTAGGGTACTTGTTAGTCAGCATTAAGAAGGCTGTCATGTGAATCTAATTTTGCTCAGATTGTAGGAAAATACTGATTTGCCTGTCAAGAGAGAACTTTAAAATTCTGTCAGAGGAAATGGATGAGGAAACACTATAATGTACACAAAGTACATGTAAAAAAGCAGATCTTGACCTTTTGTTCGTCTGGGTTTTTTTCAGAGTGTAAGCAAAGGGTACCCAATGGCCTTCACAAGCAGCTAGCAGAAATACTTTCTCACACAGCTCATGATTTCCTTGTGGAAGCCGTGGCTGCAGCCAATGGCAGATTGTAAGTAGGACTGCAGAAAGCACTGCGTGTTTTCACGAACAACAAAAAAATTCTACATTATTAAATGTATCTGGTGAAATATTTTTGTATCATTCAGACAACAAATCAAATTATACTGATTGCTTCTGTTGTGGGTGGGTTATTCCATATCTGCTGCTGATGGATGGCTTATATCTTATTCTCTTAAGCTTTCTGGTCCCTTTCCAACAAGCATACCTCCTTTTCATCTGACAGCAGTAGTGAAACACAGTTAAAATTTGTCAGGTTTGTTCTTCTACCCTCTTCTATGAATTCCTTTTTCCACTAACAAGTGAAAATACTTTTGGGAGCTGTTGCAGCTGTTGTTCCCAAGTCATAAATGAAGTCTCTTAGATGAGGTATAAGTTATTAAAGGGGAAGGGCAGTGTGTCTCCCTGGTTCTGTGATGGGATCACTTGGCCCTGCTAGCTCCAGGCTGGGGTGAAGCTGCACTGAGGGGGCTCATCTGCAAAAATGGCAAGACCCATCCTCCAAGGTCTCTCTCACCTGTCACCCACAGAAGTAGGTATAGGATGAGCTAGGATATGAGGCTCTGGAATTTTGGCATTCCACTCTTTCTCCTTGCTGTGAGTTTGTAAGCAAGCCAGGTCTAGAACGCCACAGCTAGAGAAACAAAAATTTGATTTTAATGATGTGTAAAACAAGTTCATTAAGAAGTTTTCCATCTTTTGAGATTTTTATTCTGATTTCTGGTCTACTTTCCTTTAACAGACAGATTTACCTCCCTCTCCCTAGTGGTTTTTCATTCACAAACAGAAAAAAATCTTCTGCTCATCATCTGACCTAGACAGACATGAGAGCTGGGCTTGTGTAAACCTCATGAAGTTCATCAAGGCCAAGTGAAAGGTCCTGCACCTGGGTCAAGACAATCCCAAACACAAACACATACTGGGCAGAGAACGGACTGAGACTGGACCTAGAGAGAAAGAATTGAGGTTGTTTGTGGATGAAAAGATCAATATGACTCGGCAGAGAGCGCTTGCAGCCCAGGAAGCCAAATGTGTCCTGGGCTGCATCAAACGCACTGTGGGCAGCAGGGTGAGGGAGGATTCTGCCCCTCTGTTCTGCTCTTGTAAAACCCTACCTCCAGGGCTGCATCCAGCTCCAGGGCCCTCAACACAAGAAAGACATGGACCTGTTGGAAAAAGTCCAGAGGAAGGGGGATGAACCTGATCTGAGGGCTGGAGCTCCTCTCCTATGAACACAAAGTGAGAAAGGTGGGACTGTTCAGCCTGGAGAAGGCTCCAGGGAGACCTTATAACACCTTCCATCACCTAAAGGGGGCTTACAGGAGAGCTGGAGAGGAATTTTTCACTTCTCAAGACAAGGGATTGTGGCTTTAAGCTGCAAGAGGGCATGTTTAAATTAGATCTAAGGTAGGTATTCTTTACTGTGAGGATAATGAGGCACTGGAACAAGTTGCCTGGAGAGGCTGTGGCCTCCCCGTGGCTGGAGGTGTTCAAGGCCAAGATGGATGAGGCTTTACACAACCTGGTTTAGTGGAAAGTTCCCTGCTCACACCAGGGTAGTTGGAACAAAATGATCTTTAAGGTCCCTTCATGATTCTCTGAACTTGTAATCGACATAAGATATCCTGTGCATGCAAACTGGTGTACTGACAAGATTCAACCTATTGTAGTACCTTTTTATTTCAGTAGTCCTGCTAAGGACCTTTCATGATGTGGTGCAGCATGTGCTGAATGTTGAACTGTCACGGGCACATAGAACTACCAGTGCAAATAAAGATGATTCACAACATTGGAAAACTTTAAAAAAAAATGGCAGGCACTAAGCTGATGCTGCTGCATTGAGGGTGACAAGCAAAGAAAAGCCTTGAAAAAATACACCCTTTTACCTGTAGGCTTTTTGCTCTTTCTGAGCTCATGTTTTTTGTCACCACAGGTTCTGTCAATGGGTTCTCTAGTCAAGGTGAGACTGACAGGCTGGACCAACTACTTTTCAGTTGGTTCTCCACCTGATGAAATCCTCAAGTCTAGTCAGATACCTGGACTCTTCACTGATGCATAAACAGTTGTCCTAACTACATTAAAATGGTGTGGAAACTAGAAAACAGCCCTCTGGGAAATGCTGAGAAGCAAAATAGAACTATGGGGTCCTTCAGGTTAATTTCTGATGGGGCTCAGTCCTCAGCACAAGAAAAGTCTGGGTAAAAAATAAATAAATACTCTTAGGGAAAATTAGCTACTTAAACCAAGAGCCGTAGCACTCCTGAAATGAGAGCACGCTGATAAAGTGATGTTGCATTTCCTAGTGGTTTCACATGAATAACCAGTCAATCAATCATGACTGGTTGTTTTCTCAATTTCTAATGTATCTGACTTGAGTTCTTTACCCACAGAATACAATTTTCTATTTCTCTGTCTGATCCAATAACAGCTTGTGCGATAGTTGCGTATTCTGCTTGGATAAAATGAAGGGGTGAGAGTTGCAAGAAGGTATTTGAAACCAATTTTTAATAAAAGGTAGGAACCAGGACTATTTTGTTTAATTTCATAGTGACAGCTTTGTCAAAGAATTAAAGTCTAATAGTTAAAGGACACACTAGGAACCTTAAACTCTTCATTGTTCACTGACCAACTTTAATGTCTTGTATTAATCATTCATTTCTCTTTGGCTTCACCATCATTCAGCAAACTAACTCTGTAAAGGCAGGAGTGTAAAACTTTTCTTTTGCTCCATTTGGATTTTTAAGGGTTTTTTCTGGCTTAGTTTTCCTTTGATGGAATGCATACTGGGATTACATATTCTTGGTAGAAAAAAGGTGTATTTTGTTTGGAGAATATTATGACTGAACTAGTGTACTGAAAACCTAAGTTCTTTGAAATTTTTGATTTCTCTGCCTGCCCTCTCTTGATTTTTGTGAAAATATTGTGGACATTTGTCCTGTCTAAATACTTTTTTGGGGTATGGCCTTCTTTAGCTCCTTCGTAACTTGGTCTCTATTATGAATTTTGTTTTTTATTTGTTCTCTTGGTTTCTATGATACCTCATCACTCCCCAACTGTCTCAACCCCTTTGATCTGCATACTATGACTGGGCACGCGACAACTATAGCTTAATGGAAACTATACTGTCTAGAATGTCTCTCCAAATGGTCTGCCTGAATTTTGGTTTCTTTCCAGACTGGAGAAGACCTTTTTCTTCTTTCAATACATTTCTTGTTTCTCATGCAAAGGTCCAACAGTTCCATTTCCATATATTTTATTAATTTTGTTCTGGAAAACACTTTCCAATGTACTCTGCTGTTACTTCTTATTTATGGAATATCTTCAGTCACTCCTGTTTAACTTCCTTTCTTCTCCATTAAACTAATGTAGAAAACCCAGCGTGTTTTCTCTCAAGTCAGCAGAACAGCCAATCTCACATTTTTGAATATCCAGAGGGTGTATGAAGTGTCAGATCTTACCGTGAAAGCTTAAAAACAGGAGATGACACCTACCCTAATCTTCCTTTTTTATTCTCATGGAATACTGTCTGGAAAACCTCTCTGGACAGTCCATAATCCAGGAACACTCTGTGCAAGAATATTACACACACAAAGTTTTAAATCCCACTGGCAGCTTCTGCTTGCATTTTGCTCTGTGCTGGAGCCTGTCTCAAATAAGACCAGTGAAATCAAATGAGTCATTTACTAACTTGGAGTAGGAGAAGAATCTGGCTTCAGAAAATTCAGACACCTTTGTAACAAAAGTATGATATGACTTCATCCCACCAAAATAAAAATGTCACACCCAGGATTTTTTCCCTGCATCTTTTTTTTTCAGATGTGGATTATGTGGCCATTATTTGGCTGCAATATCAGTCTCAGAAACCTCAGCTTTTTATCAATCAGGAAAACATGTGATATCTTTTTCTCTAGGATTGGGCAGTCACTTTTTCCATGGTGTGAAATATTCTACAGTCCTTTTATTCTGGGCTGGTTAAAATCTGTCCTTTTCTTACAACACTCTGTTTTGTCTGTACTTCTACTCGGAAGTATTTCACTAGTTATCTCCTTTTATTATTGTTTAGGGGAGAAAGTGTTTCCAGTTGCCAACTGATAAAATAAGAAGTGAATGACAGCAACCTAAAATTTTATGAAAGAATCTGTTTTTTAAATTTAAATGTAGCTGGCGTCACTTATCTTCATATAGCTTCTGCCTATGTGGAAAAATCTCTCTTTTTATAACAGCTTGTCAGCTGAATAATAGAATGGGGGGAGCCAACTTGAAAGACATGGCTGATTGGTGCAATTGAAAGGGGCTTTACAATTAGAGTTCTGGCAGAACACAAAAAAGAAATTGTCTGGCCATGAAGAACGGAGCCTACTTTAGAATTCCCTTTTCTCAGCCAGATAGCATGCATCACTGTTCATGCATTCTCTTGACATTGAATAGAGGACTTCAGAACTACCACCCCAAATTATCCCTTACTGTTTGGTTCTATTTGTGATATTTGTTTGGGGGAGGAAAAAAAATCTCTATTACTGACTGTAATGGCATGTGGCTAAATTCCATTCCATTTATGCACTTAATCTCTTAAGCTTGTTTCCCCTCCCTGCCCCCCACCCCCGATATTGCAACATACATTTTACTTTGATTAACTCTTTTTAGATTAGGGGGAAAAAAAACAAGATGATTCTTCTCATCTTCTCTCTCTTCCCTTCATTTCACTTCCTTTCTTTCCTTCAATTCCCCTTCCTCCCCTCCCCGCGATGGTCGTGTGTGTGAATCAAAGAGGAAGGAAGCCCTTGCAGGTGTGTTTTGGATTACAGTGGTAGAACAATAGGCCAACCTTCAATTAACTCCATACCTATTCACAGGGAATATTTGTTCCCTTGTCTCCAGCATTATTTAATATTTGAAACCATCTCCTACTACACAATGTACCCGGTGACAAGAACAGGCTTTCAATTCCATTTGAATTCTTCTATGCCACTCAATAATGCACCAGGGTTTTTTTTTTTATTTATTCTTAAATAATGACGCATATGAGGGTCTCTAGGCACAAAGGAATAAAAGAATATATACAACAGTGAGGTATCTTTCACTGCCTTGAAGACAGCAGTGGGGGAGGGAGGGTAGATGTTGGTAATGGCATGCATTTGACTCCTTCCTACATGTAAAATCAACATGCTAAATATTTATTTTATATTTCCATAAATCTTACAGATTTAAAAGCACCCCTGTCAAGGTAGCTTTCATCATTTTTACACTGTATGTTTTAAATTGCTGTTATATGTAACAGCCACTGAAAACTTAACAGTGACATTTCTTTCTGACTGAAATACTTGCTGTTTGTAGTTACAGAGCTGCTCATTAGAGCTATTTTTATCCTTTCTTTTAAAGAAGCACAGGAGAATGTGAAGTTCCCAAATCCAGGCAGTACCTGAAGAAGGGGAAAGGAAGAATCAGCCTCAGTTCTGTTCTTCTCTGTTTACTATGACCAAACCTATTTTATTCAGAAAATTCATATTCCAATACAGTGGTTTGGTTTGGGTTTTTTTTAAGGAGTAAAATCATGGCTTATCCTGGCAAAAATCAGTGGTTTTGTTGAAGGAAATGTCACAGATCTATGAGCAACATCTATATTTGGGGCAAGGCGAAACAAATATTTAAAGATTGGGGGGTGGGGGGAAGGCAGGTGAAGAAAAAGAAAAATTTTCTCATGAGAGAGAGAATACATTTTTTTAAACAGCTCTCCTCATGAATTCTCATGGCTTGCTGCAGCCCTTTAAGAGAGTGTGAGATGGCTGGCACTGTTGGCTACGTTCCCTGATCCTAACATTTCCTATGCAGTAAAGATTTGAGAGAGGTTTACCAGTACTTGAATATTCAGATTATGCTATGGATCTTTTGTGGAAAGCCTTAAAGCTTTTGCATAATTTGAGGACAAGTCTGCATTTTGAATTGCGGCAACAATCATACAGATTCATCTTTTACAGTTTTGAGCTAGGGACAACATGATTTATCTGACAAGAGCCTCACAGAGAAAAGTATCTTATTATGGCTGCGATTTAGCCTTGCTCCAGTGTCATGCTGAAGGCTTTCCCAATAAACATGGCTATATATGAGTTAATAAATGAGAAAAAAATTAATTTGAACTGGGAAGACAAAGGTGACACAAGTATTTGACACACAACTTATTTTTACTTGTGCTGTTGCCTCAGGTCCTGGTGTGGCTCACTCGAGGTGACCTGCGGGGTCATCTATTCTTGTATAGACTTTGGTTTTGTTTTCCTTTCGCAATAGATGAAGTCAGTCTGAGACCAACTTCTAGGCCAGCTAAAAAGATGTAACTTTAATTACCTGGTGGCAGCATTCTTTACTGTGTCAACTTTATGTTTGTTCAACCCAAAATAGCTCTGCACCAGACTTTCAGAAGTTTGATCCCAGGAGTTTTACTCTAAGGTCTGGAAATTCACTCCTCACTCCCCCCTCCTTACTCCCTGGAATCTAGGTCAGCCCAAAGTGACAGAAATGCAGGCAACTGGAATTGCTACTCATTTTGCAAACTTGGGCTGGAGTGTGTAATGAAGGATGATTGTGCTACCTGGAGTGAGCAAGGAAATTTATCTCAGTGATATGTTATTCTCCTTGGTGCACAGCTCAGATTCCTTCGACTCACTCCAAATTCTGAGTGCTTCCTATTGCTCTGTGCACTATCACTGGGCTGCCTTCACCTTTTCAAGCATCTTTTCTTAATGCAATAGTCTTGTAAAAAAATTATCCCCCGTGAAATGGAGAAGCAGGAAGGTACAATAACACGTGAAAATCCAAAGGCAAGTCTAAATCTTCATTCAAACTCACCATGAAAGTGACCTTTGCTCTGATCTGGAAGCCCGTGTCTCTTATCTACAAATGGTATTTCTCTGAAGGATGAGGGTGCTGTTTAACTGTATAAAGGTTTTCACTTAACAGTGCTACTTTTATGCTGGAGCTCATAGCAAACTTTAATCCTTCTGCAAAGCTTTAAATCCTTTCCCTCCTATGTAAATTTCTTCACAATTTAAGCTTTCCTTCCACAGGGCAGAATTCATTTTTCTCTGTTTGTGAGTCAGAAATAGTATTTCAGAGACCTTGAGAGGTCAGCTAGTCCATTTTCTCCACCAGCTCAAGCTCAGCTCCTGACAGTGTCTTCAGGCTTTTAAAAAACATCAAATAATGAAGATACTGTAGTTTTCTTAAGAAGTATATTTATAAAACTATCCTTAATACTATGAAGTGGGGGTTTTACTTCTCTTCCAAACCACTGCTGTTGCAGTTGACTTCCGTGTGATGGTACCTCCTCAGCCACGCTCCTCCTGGGTCTGCATACGGGACTGCCACAGCTGCAAGGAAGAGACCTGTCCTGCTCCTCTCCAGGGACAGTCCCCTCTGAAGCTTAATTGTGTAGTCAGTTAAGTGTCAAAGCTGCTGATGTGTTTACTTGTGCCAGTTTGGGCAGACGCATCAGGCTAAGGCACTTGTTAGTTGCTGGTGATGAATGGGAATGTCAAACCAGGTACAGAGAAGCTGGGCTTTCTCCCACCTGCTAATGTTTTGTGTCCAACTTCATCTGAGGACCCATTTACATTTTCATCCTTGGAAGGTGAATGAAATATTTCTGTGTCAACAAAGAAATTAATTTGGTATACTTATGAACAGAGGCTTCAGATTTGGGTCAAAACTATTTTTTTTTGTGTGTACACAAATAAACCCACTTTGTTACCATAATGCAAATAACTGTTAATTATCATCATAATCAAACAAAGTAAGATTCTTATTTTCTCTGAAGTAATTTATCCTTCTGAATTCCAGGCACAGAGTAGTTTCTAATAAATAATTTAGGCTATTTATGTATCCTCCAAGTTTTGATCTCCTCTTCACAGATTCCTCTTCAACATCTTTGGGAAAGTTGTTGGATTTTCTTATATTAGACAGAGAAGGAGTCAGACAATTGATCACATGAACATTAAGAGAAGTGGAAGGAAAGAATGGAAGCTCTCCCTCATTATTTTAATTTCTCACTAAAAAACCCTTCTCAATTCTGTTTATATATATAACACAAATGTTACATCTGGGTATATTAATACTGATTATAGTCTGAACTGTTTAAGGAATCTCGACCCAAAGTAGAACTTTTTCTGTCATTAATTTGAATTACTGCCACTTGTGTCAGCACTATTTAAAAGGAATCAATGAAGGTTTCTGAAGAAAAAGCCTTGTCATCTACTCCCAAATGGACTAAATTAATTAAACTGTTGGAGCCAAATCTATGACATGTTTTATATATTGTTACTTTTTATGGATTTGCTGCCGACATTGATTGGATTGAGAAGATGAGCTTTTCTAATAGGACAAAAAGGAGATTTGCTAAGGGTTTTTTTGTTTGATTTTAAATGTATTTGTACAAATTAACATCAAGGAGATACATAGTAGGACTGTCCTAGCTAAGCATATGAAGACTTTCACACCTCCAGAAAAAGGTAGAAGATGATTTTTTTTTTTTTAATTTCTTTTTTTTATTTAATATATCCATTCCCAAAAGCACAATGTGTGAGAGACAACTCCTTCGAGAAGCGTGTTAATGGGCTGAGAAACCAAACCCCTTTCTGACTGGTGAAGAGCTCACAGACATAGCTTTTCCTCCTGCAAGAGACTGTAGTAAAAGTGTATGGAGAGGAAGAACTGTTGATGCTGTAAGTGTCACAGTTAATAGAGAGGAAAAACATCCATTAGCTTAAGCTAACCTGCATTGTAAAGCTTTAGGAACAGATATACAACAGCTAAGGTTAGTCTAGTGAGGTTAATCTCCCTAGGCTCCTTTCCATAATAAGTAGAATTAAAGGTAGACTGGGCTGTTACCTGGATGATTTCAAATCAGTCTCATTCCCTGAACCCCCTGCAGCAGACCAATTTCTCATCTTGGCAGTTTGGGTGAGCCTCTGGGAGGGTGGTGTCAGAGGCCTTAGCTACTCTGAGAACACACCCATGGATTCCCCTGGCAGGGCTAAACCACCCTACAGCTGATCCAGGCTTAGGCACCAGCCAGGTTGCCAATATTTTGTGTGAAGAGAAACAATCTGGTGACATTGCAGCTGCACAGTGGCAAAAGATGAAACAAAGGCCTCCCAAACTCAGGTGGGTTCTCATTCCCCCCGGGGTAGGCAGGCTCATGGTGGCCCTCTCCTTGCCCTTGCAGCGCCTGAGCATTCTCCAGTGGAGAGCCGAGCTGGCGGCCCAGGTGCATTCCAGTCAGCCATTTACCTTCACTCGCATGAAGTTGTGGAGTTCAGGTGGAAAGAAGGAGCAGAGGCTGGCTGATTGAGCAGCAACAATTATTCCCATTATTCTTCCAAAATCATTATCTAAGTTATAGGCACTGGCAACTATTTGGCAGGCATCCAAAAGCATATGCCTAAATCTCCAAGTGTGCACAGAACATAGCACAGTAGGATCTTGGTCTGTGACTCAGACACTTAGGCAATGCAAACAAATAAAAAAAACTTTAATAGGGATTAATAATTGACTATATGAGAGACTTTGGATTGTATTCCAATTTAAACTAAAGATTGGACCTAGTAAAGGTGCCCTGGATTGCACCAAGATGCTGTGGCTTAACCAAAAGGAGGCTTCTAGCCTATTGTGCAAATGTCCCAATGCACTTTCTGAAAATTATTTTTTTCCTATGACTTCTTTTTTTAGGGAAAAAAAAGCCCTGGAATGTCTTGCTAAAGATAATGGGAAAGAAGAAAAGAAGAAAAATGAAAAGAATGTAAATGTCCACTTTAATTATTTCCATATCTTTCGACTAGATAGGTTTGCACAGTTAATTGCAAAAATGATTAAGACAAATGCTATTAGTTACCATTTAAATCCTTTTTAGAATAGGAGAAGTGTTGATAACAGGAATGAGCTTATCCCAGGCCAATGCATTTTACCAATAATAGATTTACTGACTAGAAGGTAAATGAAGGAGACAAAAAATTGAAGAGCTGTTAGAGAGTGAAGTCAGAGCAGTTCTCCCAACACTTAGAAGAAATGGAACAGAGAAACATGGGTTGAGGTTTCCTGTGTTTTGACCTCTTTTTACAGAGAATGAGTTGTATCTGGAAGAAATGTTTAGTTATTTTCTAATATAGTGCTAATTTTCAGATGAAACTATTAACAAAGCAATGGCATTGGTGCAGGCATCCGGGTAAAGAGTAAAGGGGAAGATATTAGTTGTCTGTTTGGAGAGGACAGAGGAACTCTTTCTCCTGGTGCAGATTCTGCTGTTACCCGTGACATGAAACACTCAGTGCTGCTGTTGCTCTTCAGTTAGTTTCCTTTCGTGGCTCAGTGTACAGTGACCTTCATTACAGATGGTTTTACCAACACAAAATTGCAAGTTGTTCAGGAATGAATTATCATTGCTGATATTGAAGCTGCAGTATCATACTGGGAAGGGAAAGGCACTGCTCTTCTGAAAATCTCTGGGTGGATGCTTCTCTGGAGTGTGGTTCAGGGTCTTTTAGCTGCAAAATCTTATCTAGAAGGGGGAGACTCTCCAAAACATTTCTTCAGGATCTGGCCTGAGTGACCAAAGGTCAAAGTACAAGCTATGGTGTCTCCCCAAAGTTATTTACTATTTCAGCATCTGTTTCTTTGACTATTTTCTCTTTTTCTACTATGAATAGATTGGTATCTATCCAGAGAATGTCTTTAAGTGGTTTTTTTCATACTTGCCAGATGTAATTTGGTCATGTTGATTTTCTCCCTAAGGCCAATTGTAAATTGAATTATAGCAAGAAAAAAGACATTTGTAATGTTGTCAGTACAGTAGGAACCTGCTTAGGTTTTCAATTTTGGTGGTTTTTTTTTTCTGGTTGCTTTCACAGGTTGAAAATTCATTTGTTGATATTCACTGCTGTAAAAACTGACTTAAATGGGCCCATGAGCTGCAGAGGCTTTATGTTGGCTTTCCAACAACAGGAAAGCCATGACATTCAAAACACTAAACAAATCAGAGATTGATATAAGGCTTCAAACATTTATTGGGGTCTTGTGTGGCTGATACAGAATAATGAGTAGATTCTATTTTCCCTTCTTTTAGGCATCATGGACTGTGATTAGGGTTGGTTTTTTTTTGATTAATGTTTATGGCTTTTGGCATTCTCTAAGTAGATCAATAACATCATGCAGCTTTTAACATTATTTCTGGGAAAGCTGCTGACACTTTCAGGACATTCCAAGGGAGGAGTTTGTGCATGACCAGGTTGTTTGTCCATTCAGTATGAATTCAGAGGGATGAAAACCAAGACAAACTTGACATTTTTGGAGACTATTGTGCTGTTTGTCTCATAGAGAAAATAAGGTTGACATTTTAAAGCATGCAATGAATGGTATGTAAGTAATGCTGTGCCACTGATTTACTGTGCAATCAGCCAAAGTGATCTGTTTGATTTTACAAACAGCGATTTCTGGAGACGTAGGCAAGACACAATAAAATGTTCTGACAAGCTAATAGGCTTTCTTGTATGGATTAAAAATATTAGAGAAGTTTTTGTAGGGTTATTAACTCTCTTTCTTCCTTGGTCCTAGACTGCCAATTTAGGAAGACTATGAACAAGCATGAGAAAAGCTTCTTTGTATATTTCTGCCTGAGCATCTAATGCCTTTCCCTGGGAAGAAAGGTGGATGGGAGATGAAAGCCCTGAAACAGCCAGCAGTGTGAGAGCCAGGGCCATGGCCTTGGTCACACCTGAGTACATCTCCTTTTTTCTGTAAGAATGCGAGACCCAGTAAGAACATCCAGTAGGGACTAAGCTAGATTAATACCCTCAAACACAAATGGAAGGTTCTTATGGCAAATTTTGGTTTTGCTGTGCCAGAAAAGAAGGGATAACGAAATAGAGAAATTTTTTATTGTTTTCCATCTCATATAAATTGTCCTCATGACAGTTTGTCATAGATATTCCCATTACACTTGCTTTTTCTAGGCAGTGGTGATGTTTTTAAATCTGCTCCTTTTTAAGTTTTCTCCCTTTTGTCCTGGAGAGTGTCCTGTCCATTGTGTTTATCCTGAGTGGAAGAAAGAGAAAGAAGTAGAAACTGTACCACCCATGTTACTTAGAGTACCCTTCTGTCACCTTTGTTTAACCTCTGGAAAATAGTGCATTTTTCCTGTCAAATCCACTGGTAGTGGCATTTCCAGGCTTGGAACTGTGCGTCCTTGTGAGCCCTCTTCCAGAAGTGAATTTCCTTGTACCTGATATGGGAACTGCTCTGAGAAGCATTCCAGCCACAGCCTCTCACCCCTTCCTACTGCAGCCTGAATTCTTGACTTTGAGTAACCCCCAATTCACTCCAGACCATGAAACTGAAGGATCATAACTCTTCACTTTGTCTCGGAGAATCACTGACACATCTCAGAATGAAAATAGTTGTTAAAATACTTCCAGCTCAGATTTTTTTTATTAGAAGTGGGGTGTTAGGAGGCATTATCATCAGCTTCTCCCCTCCAACCAGAGCCTTGTTTGTGAGTAAGAAGCGTAAACGGGTTTGGATTCCAAACATGCGTCCACCCGCACGCGTGAGGAATCTTAATTAAGGAGTATGCTGCCAGCCCCTATACATTTAATTTTCCTAAATATATTCCAGAAAAATCTAGTAGGTTTATAAAGATTACCATGCCATTAAATCATAATAGTAGAACAGAGTTTTTACTGAACCAGAAAACAAGCAAATGAATAGAGGCAGAGAGATGACAGCCTGCTGTGAAACCAATGGATACAAATTGGTTTCCTCTGGTCGCAGTTGCCTTTAACTGCTTTAGATTCTCAGCAGCTTTTCATTAAGAATCTCTGTGTGCCCTTTTAAAGAAGAAAGTGCATGACTCCTTTATTTTTGGAAATGCAGGTACAATGTGCATAATATCAGCTTGAGACTGGTAAATTGGTAGATTGTTATTTAATGTCTTCTGGGCACTAGTTTCTCTACAGGGCTAGATGGGTTTCCAACAACGTATGAATAAGATGCACAGGGCAGTTATTTTTGTGATATTTGTGCAACTTGTGATTAGAGCTGGTAGAATGGCATTTTAAATATTTTATAAGCTTTGGTTTGTTTTGGGTTTGTCCCCATTTTTTGTCTTGTCATATAAAAACATTCCCAGGAATTACCTGCTTTGATAAAATGAAATAATTCCTGAAAGTGTTATTGTCTCAAACGAATTTTTTTCTCTTGGGTTGTCAAAATACTCAGAGTATACAGCTTGAAATATTCCTATATTTAGGCAAATGAACTTGCATGGTTTTAAAATTTATTGGTTCATTGTTTTATTTTAAAAATCAGCTTTTCTCTTTTGTCTTTTTCCTAGTACAAAAATCATTTTTCTGTTAAACACCAAGAACTTGCTTTTTCATTAGGAATCAAATACCATGTTTAAAAACATTTCCCATGAAAATCATCACTGATGGTCAATGCTGCCTAAGATTTGTATCTGGTCCAATTATTGTTCACTGCTATTCAAGGAAGTGGTAATGGGAAGAATTTTCAGAGAGAGCAATCCTGTATTGCTGGAAATAGCTGTTACTCAGAGGTTTCCCTGAAATTCTGAGGTCAATTTTTGGTTAAAGAGCCTCAGACTTAGTGGCTTACCTAAATAAACTAATCCTGATGTTACTGAAATTGGACAGTAATAGTCAGAAGTGAATCTTTCATCCTTAGCAGGATTTATGGTATGGAAAATGCCGAACACTTCATAGTGTGCTAGTTTGTGACCTGGGGTTCAGAAGTACAAAGGAATTACAGAGATATATGATAATACAGGACAATAGTTTAATTTCTGAGGTTGTCTGAGAAGCTATAAAGTTAATATCTCATTTCTTCTTCCACCACCTACTAACCCACAAGATCAAAGTGGGTCGTGTAGTCCGGGAAAAAAGGAATTGCCTAATAGCTATGGACTTCATTCCCTGAATTATCTCTACGGCAGATTAAGGCTCGAAGAGATAACGATATATGTGATAGATCAGGCACAGTTCTAGTTCCTAGTTTGGACAATTAGGCAAGACCTGAGCTAAGCACAGAACTCTCATCACTTTCAGCTACAGGGGTGACCTACTTTGTGTGTATTGATTCAAATCCTGAAATCCTGAAGTGTTTATGAACAGAGTTAATGCAGAATTCAAAATGTTTTGGCCTAGGACTCAAGCTGATGTACATCTATCTGGGTAGATCTGCTAGCGGAAGCAGCAGTTTGAATCTGACCATGTATCTTCACCTCAGCACCTAGTATTTTGAAAGTGTGTGTAAGTTGATAAGTAAGCCTTTGTGTCAAGTTTCACTCGCTCACATGGATTTCAAGGTGTTTTGGATCCCAGCCATATCAGTCAGCCTTATAAAGAAAGGAAACTCAATTCAGGGGGACATTTTAGAGCATGGTGCCTGAGCACTTTAAGAGCTTATCCAAAAGCACAATAAATCGATCTCTGTTTGGTTGTAGGTTTGCCTGGATTTACCACTACTGTAATCTGAACCAACATCATCAGCAATTTTCTGCAGCTGCTCTAGCTTGACAGAAGCCCAAGATTGTCACTGAGATTTTACAGTAGAGCTGCTCTAGAGATCTTAATGCTTCCCCCTATTAAGATCCTTATTATCTCTGCTAACTTTTATTTACCCCACACGTCATAACGCCCTCCTCCAGGCTAACAGTGAGAAAGACATTCGGAGCCCACAATTTGCTTTTGTAGTCTTGCCTGGTATGAACGTCAGGGCAAATCTTCAAAAGCAATGTTCAAAAGAGAGTCTGCTATAGAAGCCTGAGAAATGCAAATCCTATTTAAATAAGGAAATGATGTTCTTCAGTGATCTCAATAAGACCAGCTTGAGCAAGCCAGGAATGCAAAGGAAATCAAAAGACTTACAGTCTGGCTTGACTGGCAATAATACTGTACGTGTCGTGGAGAAACTGTAAATGACAAAGAACCAGAATGCCTCAAAGTTTTGGTGTGAAAGGGACCAGCAGGGTGCGATTTGATTGAGGATACCATTGGTTCTGGGCCACTGAGATTATTTAGGAAATGAACCACCCTGCCAGAAAGGTTTGTGAGTACAAGCAAAGCAAAGTCAGAAGGGAAAAAACAATCCCTGACATTTATGTTTATACAGCTACTGTATAAACTGAACTCATTGTGCCGTGATAAGGTTTTTTTGTTGGGTTTTTTTTAGGGTTTTTTTTCCAAAATGTCTGTCTCTCTCATTCAGAATAGTCCTTTCAGGGCTGCCGCTGTGTTTATCCAGGCTATTGGGCCAGATGCATGAATTCCAACTCCCTCATCAAGAGTGTATAAAACACTGAATGAGAATGGGAGGAACCAATCAAATAATGTGGGCAGAGCTGGAATTCATCCTAATTTGCTACATACCCTAGCCTAATTAATGAAGAAAGAATGGCAGAGGATCAGTTGATACAAGAGGATACCAGTGAAATGGATTAATATCTGTGAGGCAGTTTCTGCATTAATAATCCAAACACCAACAATTACAATTCCTACTGTTTATTATCTTTCACTGCTTATCTATTATAGTTGTACCCATTTCTGAATCAAAGGCTTCATTGTGCTAGGCAGCACACCATTATGGATCAAAGAAGCAGATCCTACCCAGACATTTTGATTTCCTGTAACACGCACTAAGGGCGGCAACTGAGCAAAACAGACACCACTGGTTTTGATATACAAGGGCTAAAAGCTTCTTTCACTTGTGATAAAAATGTTGTTACACACCATTACATGGGTATATAGTAACTGAAAAAGACAGCATATTAAGCCATATTTCACTACCCACTTGGTAACGATTTGTGATGATGTATTACACTCCTTAAAGTCATGTACTGGTCTAGTTTGGGGAAGGAAAAATTGTATCAGAATGACAATCTTGGTCATTATATTTTCGTAATGTTTTGGTGGCTCTGATCAAAATAAAGCTTGCCCACTGTTTCACTACCATTCTTGTACAAACACTTTCGCAGGAACGGTGTTTCTTTTGCCTAATTGAGAAAAATGTAGGAAAAACTTAAAAGTTAATGAGATGCATTAGAATTTCAAAGTCTCCATCTGTATAGATCTTAAATAATAAGTGGAATATATCATTAATGGCTATTTGAAATTCTAATAGAGTTCCAAGCTGAAAAAAAAGTATTAGTAACAAAGTCCTGGAAGCCTGTCAGTTTTCATCAACTGAGGGCCTGCTCCACGTTCATTGGCTTGACGATATATTTAAAACAGAAAGCAGAAATATTCTGCACACTAATTTTAAAATATTTGATGACAAATATGCTGCATTTAACATGGCATAATGCAGTTGTGCCCATTATGGAAGCATTCTGATTATTAAAAGTATCTTTAAAAAGATGTGTATCAATTTATTCTAGCAGTAAATCCTAGATTTACTAAGATCTTCACAAGATCAATTGTGTAGCTTTCTAAGAGGAATGAGTATTAAAGAGTTGATATCTCATACAGTGCCTGCAAAGATTAGAATAGCTTACCAGTGTACATCAAAGATTTATCCACCTTAAGCTCCTACAAGAGAAGTTATTTTTTTCACACTTGCACATGCTGTGCATGCATAAGTGAGTGATGTTAAGCTGAGATGAAGGGGAGGTGAGGTATAGCCGATGCCAGCAAAGACAATATACAGATGAGTAAAAGCTATTTTGTAGCTTCTAGCTGCCATTTTCACACTTAACAAAAGTAGGTGGAAACATTTCTGGCTTAATGCAAGAATATTTATTTGGCTTTTTTATCTGTCTGCTCTCCTTGCTCACCTTAATGTAAAAATGATTGCATGATTAGGTGACATCCTCCTTTTGACAAAAAAAAAATCTATAAATTAGTTTTATTTGTCACTTATTTCATTGTGAATCAAATGTTTCACTGTTAAGAAAATGTTTAAAGCTTTATTGAACACAGGGTATTTAGTATTAAATCAGTGACAGATTAGTTCACGGATCACTGCTAAACTTGAGTAAACGAGGGACTTTCTCAGTTTGGGAAAGAAATGCTGCTTCTAAAAAGAGACATACACTGCTGACAGCAAAGTACATAGAATAGAGAAAGGACCCATCAGCATCTTTGAGTCCAGCTCCTGACCCAGCACAAGACAACTCAAGATCCCTCCATGTCACTCAGAGTGTTGTCCAAATGCTTCCTGAACTCTATCAGGCTTGCTGCCAGGTCACTTTGTTGGTCCCTTCTGCGTTCTAGTGGGTCTTTCTTCATGCTGAAGATTTTTCCAAACCTCTTATAAATGGAAAGATTCCAGATGAATCTGGTGAGCTAGGGCTGCATCCTAAAGAAGTCTCACTGCCTAGGGGGTTCCAGAGCTGAGCTTATCACCTGGGGAGTGTGTTTTCCATGAAGGCACATGAACTACCCTCTCCTATGGAGGCCTGTTTTGTGCTCAGCCTTCAGTCAAAGGATTTCAAGATCAGGCATTTTTCACAATCAAGTTCAATACGATGTACTGGCAGTGCCATTCTCATTGTGCTGTGACATAATAGGAATTACAGTTCCAGGAGTCTCTATCAGAAAAATCAAGCATAACTGAGCACTTGACTGTTTTTCCCTGGGTTTCTCTAGATCAATTCTTTATTTAAACCCTTTGAAAACTTGCTGATATCTAGAGTATAAATAATATATACAAAATATTTACTGAATTCACCATTTACTGCATCCAAACTCTGAGCTACATTTTGATCATACAGCTTTTCCGTACTATAAAAACCCAGAAATACACTAAAGCTCACTGCTGCATGTCTTATGGAAAAAAATAACTGTTCATAGCCGTGTTAACAGTAGGCAGCACCTACTGCTACAGTCTGTTTCCGGATTTTAGCATTGTTGGTAGGCATTAAGTTTATGGCAGTCATGGTGAAGTGTTGGCCTTTGATTTGCCACAGGACCTGACAAAGCAGATTTTTACATAAAGGCAGCATCAGAAACCAGGGTGAGAGTGGAGGAGGAAGGACTGTGTTGATTGCCTGTATTTTAGGAATTAGGTATTCATTTCTGGAAAAAGCTAATTTTAAAAAAGCAAGCAAGCACAGCTTTAGTGATGCCTGAAGTCTCTCTAGTATTAAAAAAACTTAATCAGAAAGAAAGTTATTCTTAATACATTTTTTTTCCCAAAGCTGGGGGCAAGTTGGAACCAATACTGTTGTAAATCAATGACCTATCACTAATATGGGAGGAAAGAAAAATATTGCTCAATTCAAGCTTTAAGATCATTTACTACAACTAAACTAATGAAAGTCTATGTAAGCAGAAGTTTCGTCTTCCATCCGTTCATTCTTAGACCTCAAAATTCGCTGGTATTCTATATTGAGACAAGGATTCAAACAATTATTTTATTATTTTCATTGCTAACCACTTTGTGTCAGCATTAGAATTAATTTTTAGCAATAACTTGGGTTATGATATGGTTTTATACATCATACTGATTTCTTAGGATAGCATCAGTTTTGGTAGTTATTTGATTTCCATCTACTAGAGATGTTTAGGTATTGAGCTTCCTAACTAGAGGTTAGATATTGTGCTCAGACAAACACCTGACTTTTACACTGCTGAACTCAAGTCATGGCTCTCAGTGTCTCTCTCAAGGCTGTGGAAGAAGGCAGTCTTTGAATATAACATACTCTTGGAAAAAAAAATCTGCAGGTATCATATAAATGTATTTTCATGTTTTAATACACAGAGGTACATCAATACCTCAGAATTTTTCAGACTGTCCAGTGTCAAATTAACTGTTTGAATAAAAATCTGATTTAATTTCAGTCAATGAATGGTTTAAAAGGTATTGTCACTGGTCTTTGGATGAGTAAGTGTTAAATGCTGGAAGTACATTGTAGATGGTAACACTGGTGAGTTGAAAACCAGCAGTTATTATCTGATACTTGCTTAAGTAAATAAGCTGACACTTACTTTTGCTTTAAAGTTATCAATTTACCTATCTGTCCCTGAAAAACTGCACACTAAAGTATTTGTAGAGCGGAAACCTAATGAAGAAATTCAAAGGCAGAAGAAATACACTGATTATTTTAATGCCTCTTGGCAATGTAAGAAGATGACTAGAAAGACATAACAACCCACCAAATTTTTTATTCATCTGAATATTAAAAGAAAAGAACCAACTATACTGCGAGCTTTTCAAAGACACTATACCAATTAAACCTTAAAAGATATTTTCTTGTGTCATAGATAATATCACAGAAGGAGAAAGCAACTAAAGCTACACTCAAACACCTTACATTGTCTTTGTTATGCAGTCTGTGTCCAAGACGATCCAGCCTCAAGATCACAGCAATTAATGACACTTGCTTATTCCTGTGATTTCCTGCTGATAACTGTGGCACTCTCAAAAATAAACAATACCATTCAGCAGGATTTTAATTGAACTGGCTGCAGTACAGAGCTGGAAGATGTTCTCAAGGGAAGCAGTGTGCAAGGCTCTACGTGAAAGCAAGCAGAAGAGTCCAGGAGCTCTTGCACTAACTCTGCACAGCCACAACAAAAACCTTCTGTATAAAAATACAACTGACTTTTCATAGAGAAACTCACCATCCCACTACCTTTTTAGCAGCATGAGCTTTTTTTTTCACTTAGCAAGCCTTGTCTCTCCTTCCCTTCATTCCTCATCTCTCATGCCTCTCACTTGTTTTTCACCTTTCAGATTCACAGCAGCATTTACAGGTGTGCCCTTCACATATCAGGCTGTGTTAATTTTGGGAAGTAACATTCCAGCATTCTCCTGAGTTCAGCTGCAGAAATGCAGAAATTCATTAAAAAAAGAAAAACAAAGACCTGAGTGTGAAAAGAAAGTAATGTTCTTTCTTCCTGCCTTCTGCCTCTTTCCCTTTTTCTCTCTTTCTCAATTTTTTAGCTATCAGTGGGATTGTATAAATATTTGTGATAAAATAGCTTCAAGGAAGAACCATGCAGACTCTTAATAATGTTTCATTTAGTCTGACTTAACCTTTTTGAAAGGGGTTTTTGCTACACAGGACATAAAAACTAATCCTATTCATATCAAGGACCGAAAACCCCACAACCCACCACATCAAAAATTCACTTTACAACTATCACCAAGTCAGATGGTTTAGTCTTGATATCTTGGCACCTTTCTGCTCATTTATATTCCCCACTCCCCTACTGAAAACCCTTTGTAATTGCTAGTATCTTTTTTCCTATGAGGGTAGAAGGTTCATTTGTAAAACCCTCACACATGGGAGAAGTGAGCAGAATATCAGAGCGTGAGCCTGCATGTCTGCATTGGAATCAGAGGCGTGCAGGGAAGTTTTGACTACGTGGCTTTTATAGAGTACATTTGCAACAGTTCAACAGGAAAATACTAATTATCATGATGACCCATAAATAACATCAGGCTTAGGATTTCTGTGTTAAAAAAAGCTACTGCGTATAACAGAGAGCATCTGGCACACTGAGTGGTCTGGACTACCCTGTGCCGTGATCTAAAGCAGAGTGAGAATCAGGTGGAAAGGTTTATGAGCTGCTGGCATGTTGTTGTCATAACCATAGATCTGAATTTTGCTCTGCTCAGGGAAGGTGTACAAGATGCATAATTACTCATTGCTTATTCACTGCGCACTCAGAAGCATTTGAAGTTTCTGCCCTCAGCTGTCTGTGCCCTGCTAACCACCCCTGGTCCATGGTACACGTGATGGAAAGTAATTTTTGAATATGTATCACTTAAATCCAAGGTAGACAGCTGATCTTAGACCTTCATGTATTTTATCCACAGATAAGAGATGAACAAGTGTAAGTGAGAGTCTACATACAGACTTGCACTGCTCTATTTAAAATAATGCAGATGCCTTCATGGACATTCTTTCTTTCTGTCAAAAGTGCCTTTTTCTTCTTCAGTTTAAATGTAGCTGCAATCAAGGGATACTTGGGCAGAGGAGAATATGAGCTTGCTGCATAACATCCGGCGCTGATTTGTCTAAATATGTTGAAATCTCAAATTAAACCTGTATAACTGCAAACATAGACAAGCCCCAAAAATGATGCTAAAGCCAAGAAAGCTGAAATGTTGAAATGTTCTAGTATCCAGATTAAAATTAGTTATATCGTTTACACCTGTCAATTTAAGGAAACCAATTAAAGTGCTATAATTTGAGCTTCAGTCAGAATGAGAGTTTCCACACATGGTTTTACAGTGAATTAATTAAAGGTCTGTCTGCATGGGAAATTTGACCAGAATAGCTCTCTCATAAGAATGTGTCTCTTTGTAGATACTCCCATTCCATAAATGCCTGTTTGGTTTTGTTGTGGGGTGTTTGGTTTTATGTTTTTTAGCTTTATGCACCCTTGAATAAGGAGATCTGGGCTTCAAGTTGCTCAGAAATACCTTACTTTAGAAGAAAAGGTTCCAAGCAGACAAAGCCCTTAATGCATCTAAAACCACACTGTCACTTAACTCAGGGTGTAAGGCAAGGAGTGTTTTTAGCCTGCATATCTATTTTGCTTATCCAGAGTTTGACCGCAGAAAAATATTTCAATGGTAATTCAAAAATCCTTTGACAGAAAGGAAAGCATAATTTATCATGCTGTGCTGGCTGATTTACTGTACATGTAAGCTCTACTTATCACTTTGAATAACACTGATGGATTTAATTCCAGACCACATGAATGAGCCAGTATTTTTCTCTTTCCAGCTCAGTTGTGCAATACTGTCATGTGAAAAGTGTGCTGAACTTGTAAGGCAAGCTTCAGGGCACAGCATGGTCTAGAAAAATCTAGCCAAGAACTTAGAGTCACTCCTTTGGGAAGAAAATTCTTGTAGTAAATTCCATGTATACTTTTGGAAGCTTTTTAGATTAAATAGTCGCAAGGAATCTGTAGTAGAATGTGAGGATTTTGAACAGCTGTGGCTGGTTGCAAACCAACTGTGAAGGAATGTCAAATTAAAAATGATAGTCAGAAATGATAGTCTGAGATCAAGAACCTCCTCCTCAAACCATAAATTCCTGCCATCAGAGAATAGTTTTTACCAGAGCTTGAGTGAGTCAGAGTGAAGTTTCACCAAGATCAGTGTTCTGTTTCTGGCAGTGGGTAGCAGGGGATGCCTAAAAAAGAGCATAGGAATGAGGCAAACATATGGTTTTCCCATGGTATGTCTTGGGAATATGTTAGTATTCCTCTAACATCCAGCAGTTTGCTGCTTAGGGGCTTCCTGAACCAGAAATCATTTCTTAGTACTACATTAACTTTGTAGGATTCTTATTACACAAATGTGTCTGTCTGATCCCATGTCAACCTTTGGCCACCATCTCTGCTTTGAACCTGCCACCTGCCAGTTCACTTGGTACCCCAGTTCTTGTGCTAGAACAGACAGATTCCAGACCTTCACCCTAATCCCTCACAGCTACAGTACACAGGCATTCAAAATCAGCATATTGGTTTGGGTCTGTCTAGTTTAGTGTAAAATTCAAAATAATATAAAAGCTATCAATTTTTTCTTCCTAACCTTACAAGAGAGTGCTAGTAAAAAAAAAAAAAAAAAACAACAAACCAAACAAGTTAGCTATATAAATACCAAATTCATTTAAATTTTCCGGCACAAACATTTCCTACTAAGCTAAAGGTTTACTTTTGTGCCTGAAGTGCAGGCACTTTGGCTTGGCTGACTCTGTAAGTGCTTGTCGTAGCAGAGCCTATATCATCTTTTCTTAGGTCAGGAAAGTAGCAAGACCTCTCTCTTCTCCCTGCCCTCAGCAACACAATATATAAAGACAAATTGCTGCATTTTAGAGAAAGAAAAAAAAAAGCCCTGTCTAGAGAGGGTGGAAAGCTCTAGCATGGAACTATTCTGGGATGCAGGTCTCTTCATGGTCCAGTTGCTCTCGGGGCACCACATTGCCTAATGGAAAGTAGTAAATCCTCTTATAGCTGCTGTCTGGACTGTGTTGTCCTGTTCTTTTAGTGCCTAAGTGAGACACAGACTGTGAACTTTTCCATTTTGTCTGAGGTGGCAGGGACAAAATCAGCCAGCAACTTTCTTTGAGCTGTTTGGACAAGGAAAGGAGTAAGTTTAGAAAGGTCTGTGTACGAACATGTGGTCTCAGATTGCTTGCTGCTCTGAACATGCCATTTCAGTCACTAGGGTTGCTTTTTTGTTGTTTTTAGGTTAGTTTGCAGCTAGATCAGTGAGCTCATCTGCCTCATCCTGCAGCCAGAATATCAGTACTGATGACACAAAAGAGGGAGAAAAAATTAGGGAGGAAAAAACGGGGCAGGGTAAGACCCCTGATGGATTCCATCCTGCTTGGGGCACAGACATCCTATAGCAGTTTTATTGTGTTTTGAAACCACATCTAAAAACTGCTTAGACACCACATTAACACTTGTGTGAATCTCTCTGCAGCTAGGCATGCATTTTAGCAAACATCTGGACTTGGGTAAAAGACTTTAAAAGCTGGAGAAGCAACTATACTCCAAGAAATAGCAGTACAGTTTTAATTTGCATTCAGTGTTAATTTTCTTTTCCCTACCCCAGATATTTTGACTTTAGCTTCCAAAAGTGAAATCTAATCGCACTCATTTCTGCTGGACTGAGAACCAGCTGCAGCCTGGTGTCGTTTGATTTGTAGTTGTATCAATAATAAACTTAGCAGCTCTTGGACAGAAGATTAGCAAGCTTCTCAAACACCTCAGTCTTTCATTATACAATAAGCTTTTCTGAACTACTAACATCATCATGGCTCCCTCTCAATCACATAATTTGACATGATTTTTTCTTGCAGTATGGACACAAGGCCCAGCCACTGCCTTGCAATATTTCTGCAGGGGCATACAAACATCACGTGCTTGTTCGATATTCTGTTTTTATGCTGTTTTGCCCTGTTAGCTGCAGCATCACGCAGAGAGCTCATGTTAAGCTGCTTTGCTACCACAAGTGCTTTGAGTATTTCAGCATTTCAAGTCCTGCCCCCCCCCAGTTTGCATCCATGGCCTACCTACTTCTTTCCTAAAGGTGTGTCTTTTCATGTGTTTCAAATGAAAAGAACTGATCAAGGAATTGCCAAATTAGGTCACAGAAATTAATCATTCTCAGTATTTACTACACCACTCATACATGTCATCTGCAAATTTTACTACCAGTGACTGTTCTCAATACTACAGATAAGGATGTTGTATAGCATTTGGTCAGGAGCAGATTGCATTGGGACTAGCTCCATAGTATCATGATTCATTATTATTTTCTTTTGAGATCTGTCAATTAAGTAAGATTTAATTAGAGAAAGTTTTTAATTAGAGCTGGATGGCAAATGACTTTTCCATATTGCAAAATCTTCAAGATTTAATGCTTCTCCTTCCTTTCCTGAAACAGAGCAAGAGCCTGAAATTTCAAATTCATGAGGATGAAGAAAAAGAAAAAAAACAAAGAAAGAAAGAAGGAAGGAGAAAACTGCACAGATAAAAGACTTCTGGTTTCAAAGCTTGGATAATTTTTATACTTACCTGGATTTTTATTGTGATAATATTTCCCCTACTTTTCTGAACAGCAACAATCAAAATTCCTGCCAAAAAAAAGTCTTCCACTGAAAAATGGTGAGATAGATGAAAATGCAGAGAGAACTTCAAAATTTAAAAATAGCTAATCAAAAGCTTCTCTCCTCCTTACAAAGACTATAGTTTTGGCAAACTGTCACTTGCCAAACTGAGTAAGTTTTAATCCATTTAAACTTCACTGATTTTTGCAGAGTGATAATTTTATTTTCAGTCATGCAGGACTACATCAAATATCTGAGGGACATCAGGGAAATAGATGCTCAGTGAAGTGATCAGATACCTAACGTGTCATTTATAACCTGAAGTTCAGGACCGAGATTCACCAGAATTCTGACTATTGTTCCAAATCTTAAAAGATGCCCTGAAATATTTCCCTTGCTCAATTAGTGCCAATCAGAAGATCATTCTTTTTCCATCTCTTCCTTTGAGTTCCAGCTGTTTGCTTTTCAACAGAATTTTGTTTATCATTTTCTGAATCAGTGTGTGGTGTTTGAGATTCCTGCTGGTAAGAATTCAACTCTTTCCCATACAAGGTAGATTCCTACCTGTGCCTTGAAAATGTGATTTACAGAGCTAGGGCCATAATTTTCAGCTATTTCTGTCCTGAACAGCACTCCTAAATCTTGTTTTGAATTACAGCCCAGCTATTGTACCAACACTTACCTTTGACAACCATACTTTTAGTGCCATAAAACCCCCCAACATCTAGTTTGTCTGACAAGGACGATTTTCTACACACAACCCTGCCCCAGTTTTATTTACATTGCTTGTGCTACTAATGTGTAAATCTTTATGTATCCCTTATCGATTTTCTTGTGATTATGCCCAAGATTAGTTCTGGGATTAGAATCCCAATGTTATTTAGTCACCTTTTTTAAAACTAGTTTAACACTTCTGTGTAGACAAGGTCTAGAGCAAATTATATCAGTGTAAGCTGGTTGTAGCTAGATTTAAAAATTAATTCCAAAAACATTCACAGCTTTGCATAAATCAAAACATTTCTCATTCTTTCCTTGAATTTCCCTCAGAAATGAAAAGCACTCTCTATGCATGAGAAAACTAATTCTTGCATGCAAATGCTCCCAAGGAGAAAGTTGATTATTTCAAACAGATCCTCAAAGCAGGAGAGAATGGCTCTGGCCCAAACATGCAGAAAACAGAGCATGCTGCTGTGTGCTGAGGACACCCTGGACACATTTCAAATGCAGTTTAACCCATGGGTTTGAGATATTGTGGGCAGCACAAGAGAAACCTTCAAAGCCTTGTTTTGAAACTGTTAAAATTCAATGACAACATTTGCTGCTTTAGAGTCAATGGCACTATACCAGGAATTAATTAGTTTAGTAAAACTGAAAGAAATCCCACCCCCTCTGAATCCTATCTGGTTACTGGGCTGTCCCAGGACGCCAGTGTGACTACCTTGTAGCCACGAATGTATTTACCCTCACAATATGCCTGTGAGGTAGGGAGACATCAATACTCCCATTCTAAAAATGATTAAATAAAGAGTGGGGAGACCTATTTCATATCCCTTAACAGACTTCCTGAGTAGCAATCTATAATATGTCTACTGTAAATACTATATATTTTATGCCTTTATGCCTTCATACAAGTTTATGGCTCTTATTCAACTCCAAATATTCTATCAGGACAGGCTCAGGAAGGAAATATTCATCATCAGGGAATTGGGATACCCCCAGCTGCAAGCAGGCAAGTGCAACAACAATATGTTGAGCTACATTACAGCCCAGGGGAGAGTCAAAGTTTCTGTATGTTGAAACTTTCTAGGAATTATTTATTTACCATCTCAAAGGGTGAAAACAAGGGAAGCCCTGTTTCTCCAAGCAAAAATCTGGGCCAAAAAGCAAATTATCAGTTTTTGAAACGGATGTGTAAATTCCAGTATTCTCCATCTTCCCCAGCTGAACAGGGACTTCTGGTTACCCTACCACAGTTAAAGAGCTAAACTCAGAAAATGCCCTGAGAAAGTTAATATGTACGAGCTGGGTAAGAAACCTTAAACACGGATAAACTCTAAATTCAGAAAATGGAGATTTTCATACAAAGATATACAGCATTAGCAGGTGTTTTGTGTCTCTTTGTAGCTGAGAAGCTTTCATACACAACAACCAGTGTGCAGGCAGAGTTTATCCATGAATATAGCTCAAATGAAAAATGTTCCAATAAATCTAACAAAGAAAGGACAAAGAGACAAAGAAATGAGATGTCTCTGATCCAACAAGTAGCACCAGATGCAGTGGCTGCCAGAAAAACACCTTGTCACCTTCCTCCATGCCTGATGCACGTGATGTTTTAGCGTGTGTTGATTGACAGAAGAGCCATGGCTGTGCACCAGTGCCTCATGAAGGCACAGTCTCAGTCATAAGTGGGGCAGAATACAAATGAGGTGCTGTCTGGTGCACTTTGTCTAGCCCTAGATACCTGCTGTTGTGGAATGCTGCTGTCACTTCGCTGAATGTCTGACTGCCCACAGATTAATAGAAAATGTGGCAGAGAGCAAGGAGTTCCCATCAACAGAAATATTGAAGAAAAGGGATCTGACCTGAAAAATCTACCTGAAGGACTACTCAGAAAAACCTTGCAGACAGTTAGCAGATGGAGTTGTCCTCTTGGATATGTTTTTATTGTTTCCATTGCTGTTTGTGTTAGCTACACTTGCAAACCTTTTCTTCCACTTTACATGATCTTCTATTGAAATCATAACACTGAATTTGTGACACCACAATTATTTCCATGGCAACTGGCTACTGTCAAACAGAGCTACTGTGAGGATGGCAGCACAGGACTGATACGATCAGCAATTTTAGTCTGTCCAGTGAATTCCAAGCTGCTGGAGAGGGCACATGGTGGCAGGAAGGCCAACACAAAAAGCCCTGCACTAATCAGACATGCTTGTAATGAAAGCAGAGTAATGATCTTCAATCATCCGCAGTTAATGAACACTTAATTTGTTACATCCTTCAAATAATAATATATTATTTGAAAGAAAAGAAACCCCACCCTGGAACAGCAGTAGCAAACCATAACAAAGCAAGTTTTGGGTTCCAGCCCATCAAAATGCAAGCAAAGGGGAAATCAGCCTTTTGTCCTCGTGTCACATACCAGTCATCATAAATTTAGCTGGAGACAGATCTAAGCAAAAACAATTGACTTTCTGTCCATTCCAGAATGAATTCTGATCATTTAACAAGAAAGGATCATGTTGGGATTTAATAAAATACATTTAAATGTCACATAAAAATATTGAAAGTCCACAATTTTGGTGGTGGTTTGTTGGTTTTTTCACTCTTTTTTTCTTTTCTCTTTAATGGTGCTCTCCATTACAACCATTTGATAAATAAATATATAAATAAATAAAGCACAAACATGGGACAGCTTCGGGGAGGCTTTGTCTCCACTTAAATTATGAAAGTACATAATGAGAGGAATGTGATTCACTTGGTTATAAATGTAATGAATTATCAAAGACTCAAATAAGATAGCAACAAGAATGATATCTTATTTCTTCTATATATGTCCTTCACATGTCAGCTCCACCTTCAGGTACCCCCTGCACCCATCCTTTGATTGGTGGTGATCTAAACTACATAAAGGCAAATATGTGAGCTATGATTTATCTATTAGTGCCCTTCAAATGTTCTGTAAACCAAGCAGGGATCCTTGATGCTGTTGTTGATCTTGAGGGTTGTTGGTGTTTGTTCTTGGGTTTCTTTTTTTCTGTAAACTGCTAGAAAACTGCCTACTAATCATACCTTGGGTACTATACTTGGTTTGTTAACAGCAAACACTTTTATCTGGAACCTAACTGTGCTTCTGCATGGCCTTTGTGCTGTGTGACAAGCAAAGCAAAAAAGACACAGACACTACCTTGGTAATCAAGATCCTCAGCAGGTGTAAGTGGATGTCAGAGCTGAAGTTTTGCTGTTTTACACCAGAGGAGGATGGAGCCTTTTGACCTTTACATTTTTATTAGCAGATCTCTGTCATCCCAGTGTAATCTAGAGGCTCTTATTCTATCTCTTTGTCTTCCAGGAAACATCTGAAATAAGCACAGTGGTCTCTGGAGACAGAGGAAAGACTTTTCATCATCTAAAGCCCTGTCAGGTAAGTGATTATCTGCGAGTGTGTGCTTACGCTGACTTCCTCCATCACTCACAGCAAACATGAGGACAAATGCTGATCACAATCCACTGCTTTCCTGCTCTCAGCTGTGGGGAACTCTGAATTTAGCTGATATTTCCAGATTAGCTGTACTCCAGTGCACATAGCTAAGCCTCACTAGTACAAGGTGATACTTGGAGTGTTTGGAACCCTACTGATTAATTCCATCTAGAATCTTAACGATGTTTCAGATTTTTAATTTCTCTGTTATCAGATAAAAGAATAAATAATTCTCTTTCCAGGCAGAACTGTGTAAGCTGGATTGCATTTTCACCATGATTTTAGGCTTAACTTCATTTTCTTTTTTGACTCCCCAGTAATGAATTTACAAAATATGCTTGCTAGATTTAAAAAATAAACTGCATTATTACAACTCTAATTCTTGTTTCCTGCGAACAACATCTTTACACTGAAATGATGTACAAAGTACCATTTGTTATTTTAAAAGCATGGCTTTTCATAAGGCACCTGTCATAAATAGGACATTTAATATTGGATTCATTGTTAAACCAGACGGCATGTAGAGCTGGCAGCATTTTGTAGCAAGGCACACAGCCTGTTTTATCAATGAGTTCACAAACAATCAATAAAATCTTGGGAAGAAAAGCACTCCTTCTTGCCTAAATGGCAACACAGATTCATCACAGGAGTTTTATCTGTGGATATGACTATGCTTCTTTCATCTCAAGCAGCTACTAAAACAAAAACCCTTTCAAAAAGTCACATTTTCAGGTGATGACAGTGGAAGTTGAAAGGGTTGTTTGGAAGGTTTTATTTTGACTACACTACACTGAGAGATAGGAGTTGTGCTTTAAACAACTCATTCTGAGAAATGTCTGGGTGTTTCCAACTCATGGCAACACAAGGTTCCAAAGAAAATACGACAGGTTCTTAATAGGTGCAACAAGAACTATTTTCAGCAAGATTTTCTTCTCAGGTGCATTCTTTGCACAACCAGTTTCTTATGGATCCTCTTTTTCAAAAGGGCCATAGTTTATTTTTGCATCCATTATTCTGGCTATTATTTGAAGCAGTTTCAGATCCAGTGGCACTCCTTTTAAAAGCATCAGAATCTGACACATCTTTCCCCCTCTAAATCTTCAGCTTCCTCTGTATTTCATACCTGCTTCTACTTACATAATCAAAATAAGCAAAATTCCTTAGGAAAACCAAGGTGGTTTTCTCTTTAAAATCCAGAACCCATCCAGCTCTGTGGCTCGTTTTGATAGGGTGACACCAGAGATAAATCAGACAAGTGTGGGTTCAAGCTGACCGCCTCTACCTGGTTCGCTGGGAAACCTGGATCCATCTGCACAGCCTGAGGACTGCTGTGCTGAGCTGGACAGCCTGCACACAACCGAGGAGCAATCACAGTACCACCTCCTCATTGCTGCGGTCCCAAAACTCAAGCTGCAGATGAAGACAAGTAAGGTGCAGCTGAAAGGAGCAGTAGAAATCAGGACTGCGATCCCTCCTTGGCATGATGGGGTTGTCTTAAGGTCAGACTCACCAGCCACTGCCCATTTAGCATATGACTGGAAAAGATATGCGGTGGGATTTTGTAAGGAACATCCAGTCTTGCAGGATGTTTTTGTTTCAGAATAGACCAAATATCCAAGGGCTGATGGAGGTTTGGCTCAAAACGTGCACAGAAACAGGCACACAAAAAACTGAAAATGGTGTGATTCAAAAATCCTTGTTGGAAGGAAAAAAGACATCATTTGGGTAATTGTATAGGAAAAGCACTGAATTGAAGTGGTGAATTTTTCAAAGGTAGAAATGCTCAGAAAATTGCCATGGGAATCCCCCATGATTTTTTGAACAAATAGATGTATTCAAAAATTCTGGATTAAAAACAAATAATTCTTTTGGCTAGAAGTTTCAATAATTTCAAGTTTTAAAATGCCTGCAGTTGGTGTTTTTAACAAAGAGACTTCTCTCACTCTAGTTCTGAATGGATAATTTTCATGCCTTTTCTTGTTCAGTTTAAGAAAGGAATGAATTTTTAAGATTAAGCAAAATATAAATCTTCAGTTCTTCTAAAAGTCTATTCAAATTAGTCTTCCACTTTTTCATTAGAGACTGATAGGTTTGACTGAAATTACAGTGCTCTCTAGAAATTATCACAGACTAATTTTGGCAGGATTTTGTTTCTTATCTATTTTCCTGGAAAAAGATTCTGACTGCTACTTACAGCACTGGAATTCCTTGTGCCCTTTTACTAACCCTCACCATTGACATGCTATTATTGCTTATGCAAATCACTTAGTTTGCTTCTACCTTACTATCTTCTTAGTAAAATAGCAATAATTTCCTCGGCCAGAGAAGGTTTCGGAAGAATATTTATTCGCTACTCAGGACACAGAGAGCATGGCTTCTCTGACAGTGGCACAAAATTTATACAGTTATATTTGTTTCATGGAATTATTCCTGATACACAGCTTACTAACACATGTGAGAATCGGACATTTACAATGTTAAACACTACTGTATTTATTATTTGATTCACTAACAAGCCTTTGAGCTACAGCTAGTGGTTGTGTTCCCAATATTTAAGCCCAGAGCAGTGCGTGTTCATCCAAATTCATTTAGGCTTTTAAGTCTATATAAACTCAGTGGTTTTTAAAGTTTGTGAACCGCATAAAACAATCTTGATTGAATTTTGGGTTGAGTATAACACAGGCATAAGAAGGCCCCAAAGGGATTTTGTATAAAACTGACAAATCTTTAACTATGCTCAAGATGTATTTTTCCTTCCATTTCTGTACCTGTTGGTACAGTATAATTGCAATCCTTCCACCCTGGAGGATAAATCAGAAGATCATGACAGTACAATTGGAAGCAGTCAGGCTTCTTCCACAGATTGATATGTTTTGCTTCACTCACTCTAGTCCCCCTGCTGCTTTCCTGCTTTTATCTCCAGATTTTCTTAGTCTGATTGCTTCAGACCATACATTGTGAGTGAGTGATGTCGGTGGCATGCCTCATGCATAGAAACCTTGTAGCAGCCAGTGAAATACAACTTGACAACATTCCTCAGGTTTTTCTCTACGCCCTATCTGGCGAAAGACAAAATAGTTATATTAGCCACACCTTGAGGCTGGAAATGCCAGCAGTAAAATGCATGTTCTTCTGAAGACTTAAAAAACTCTGTGAACCTTTTGAATAGTTTAAATCCCTTATGAAGAATACTGTTAAAAAGAATTTGTAGAACTGAACCTTCTTATTCAGCAAATTCATTCCCATGGTACCTTAAGTAACAAAATGCTATGTGTCAGGCAATCATGAGTCATCAAGTTACTGTATAATAAAAAAACTGCTGGTAGACAGATACCTTTGGAAAGTGACCCCATATTCTGTGTCAGCCTAGATCAATTACAAAATAATATCCATTAGCTTAAGCAATCATTAAAATGATTGGGTAGGACATGAACAGGCTATCTGATCAAAAGAAATATACTAAGCAGCAATCCTTGCTTGTTATTAATATGGGTGAAGTTTATTCAGTAGTGATAAATTAGATTGACATTGACTTTTAAATTGGTTAGCCAGTAATTGGCATTAGAAGATGAGTGTATTCCCCATAATTTCTAAATTTATAAAATTCCTTTATTGTCTTTTTTTTTACTTTCTCATAATCTGCATAACACTCATCACTAGTAATGGTCGGGCAACTCATTGTGACTACCTGGAAGGCAGCACCAAGAGAATGCTAAGTGTGGTGAAAGGTATGGAACATTTCTGTAGAGCATTATGATTTATAATGGAAAAAAGATGATGGATAAATTGCTGAAGATCTTCAGAATTAAAATTATGAAGAATATTAATTAGAAGTTATTTTTTATTTCTCCACCAAGACAAGTGCTAGAAGTCTTTGAATGAAGCTAGTGCAAAGTATCAAATTTTAAAAATACACTGCATTTTCAGACCACGAGGCCAATACAAGATTCCATATTTCTGGGAAATTTGCAGTTTAGTATTAAAAAGAAGAAGAAGGGGTAAATCAGTAATTGTTAAGACCTGAAGCTGCAAGAATTCAGCACTCCTGGGAAGTGTGTCCCAACCTGCTTGCAGGTTCTTATATCTTGCCCGGGGTACTTCTAACTGATGACTGTCATGGGACAGATCCTGAGCTAGCTGAAGATCTGGTCATACTCAGCAGAACAGTTTTGTGTTTGCTTTCAGACCAACACACTGCATTACTGCACTCACGAGGCTTTGGGCAGACAGAAATTGTAATGACATTAAATTAGGCATATGTCAGAGCCTTCAGGCCTGCTGGCCTATTGTATTTCTCCTGTCTGTAACCTTGGCCAAAATGACCTCTTTCAGAAGCTGAGCAGAAGTGTCCAAAGTTTCTGTTTCCTGATTTTGAAGATCAGTAAAGTTACAATTCAAGTTAGATCTGTGTTAAGCAGCCCCAGTTCACACCAAAGACGAACAGCTCTCAGTAGGCCTGCAGGAGAGGATGGTTAAGCATCACTGAACACAACACAGTTAGGGAAAATGGAAAATAGCAGGGGTATATATCATCTTTTTCCCGAACTTAATCATGCAGCTGATTCTCAGCAGATTGTAGCAGAAGTGGCTCTTCCAGAGGCACTGAGGATGGAAACAGCAGGAAAGTGTTTGTTAAGAGAAAGTCAAGAAAGATAACCTTTGCTGAAAAGCCACTGTGAGCGAAAAGGCGCCGAGAGAGGAATAAGACGTGACAAGTTCAGATCATATGCAACTTTGGAAGAAGTTCAATTGCTTTTCTGTGGCATTTCATGGACATGAATCACTCATTTCATTATACATGAGTGTATCTTTGTGAGCAGACTGTAGGAGACCCTAGAAAAACATCCTTATCTGGAACTATCCCACATCTACTCGAACCAAAATCAAGACCATCTGATTTCAGTGAGAAGCCTACGCTAGAACCATTTATGTTTGCCCAACTGACTTTCGTTTTTAAGATGAGTTCACCTTGTTCAGCCACTCGAATATTTATATACTCACACAAATAAAATCTTTTTTTTAAAAAGAGGGAAATAAAAGGCTAAATGTGTAATATTAATTCTTATAAAACACACAGGAAAGATAATATACAAGATACTAATAATCACCTGGTTACCAGCATTTCAGTCTAAAATTTATTCATTTCCAGTCACCTGTTGTGGACAAGGATAATACGGTTGTTTCCCTTTTTCTGTGTCAACCAATCTGTTAAGATTTAAGTACCGTGAATAGCTTGAAGAATTTGATTCTCCAACCTGGGCTAACTTACTCCGCTAAATTTACTCACTAATATAATGAAATTGAATAAAAGATCACCCACCCATGTTAATGTTAAACAGCATATCAGAGGCGGACTAGAGCAGCATCGATGTTGATTTGTGCTTAAGATAATGAAATTTGAAAGTCTAGAAATGATAGGGTTGTTTATAGCAAGTTCATCTCTGTAAAATAATTGCATCCAAGTTCCCATAAACATAAAAGAGAGACATTCTGCTGCAGCTGGATGAAAGGATGGTTTGATTAAGTAATATAGATAACATTTACAGCTTTAGAGGAACTTCAAAAGACTATCAGAGAAATCAGGGAATTTAAAACACAGAATACAATTTCCAAACTTAAAAGCATTATTTTTCCTCAGAAATCTAATTCAGATTATATACCAGAAGCCTATAATAAACCTCCCACAAAGAAATAATAGCACACTGCACACACTATGGTTGTTCAACACCCCATTTAAACACAATTACTGGTCCTTTGCCAGAAGCCAGGAAGCACGTCTTTCCATAGCAACAGTAAGAGAAAGGTCAGGATAATATTTTTGCAGTAAAACCTTTCTTTAAGAAGGATTCAGGATTACACTGTGGATTACATGCTTTTGAAATACAGTACTTCCAAGTTAAAATACACCTGGATCATCTCTCCCTCTCCCTTGGGATTAATTCTATTGGTTTGGAAAACCTACACCTGCCTTTTTATGCACCATTCTTCCCCAGTATTTTGTCAGAATACAGTTGCTTCACTTGCTACTTTTGCAAGTGTGTAAATGAGAAGCTGTAAATGTTCTTGCCAATTCATTGAGAGCATAGCTCAGGATGTATTTAATTAAAAGTAATAAACTGAGATAATCTACCTAGTTCATTTCATTGGATTTGGTGTAGTAAGAAACCTTTTAGATATCAGAATATTTAAGGGATAATGTATTGTTATTTTTTTTCCTTTTTTAAAAATCTTTTAAGAGTTTGTTTAGAGCTCTTTGCCTGTTAATATAAAAGATAAAGACTCTTTCCTAGCACTATTTTACATTGTGTTAGGAGCTAGTTAACTATTGTGTATGACTGGTAAACTATTAGCATCTGGTTCTGAAGATTACGCTTGCAAAATCATATGCAGATGAGTCACTTTTATCATGTGAAGGATTGCATTCAACTTCTGTTAAATGCTTTGAATCATGGTCTCCCTCAGAATCACAATCCGGGGAGAACAATGCTACAAGTGCAATAAAACAGCTAAAATGGATCAAGTGCCAGGCGTAACTGACAACTTTTAAAAATTCAACATTTCTTTTAGCAGCTTAGTAATTTGTGGGAATGACCTGAATATTTAGGAGTTTTTAATGGCCTCTTAAGAAAGGCAAAAATTTCCAAAAATGGGACAAATCTTCACTAGATTCCATGCCAGCACATGAAGAGCTGTTATTTTGTGAAGTCACAATGCTATTCAGTTTGCTTCAAGGTATAAATGTTTATGGAACCATAACCATAATAATCTATTAATCTAATTTGTGGGGGAAACACTCACACATAAAAGCCTGGAACTTGTTACCATGAGAGTTATCCTGAATGTTCACACTCTTTCAGGAACATACATTGGATTGGACTTCTCTGGGCTGGGTTGGATAACAGGGTTATCATCAAATCCAGGGATTATAAACATCACATATGACCCTCAGAGGCTGGAGAAATCCAGGATTTTGCTTCGTGGCCTGGAGACACCCTTGCACTGGACAATGGAGCTAGGGAAGAAGGCTGGTGGCTTTGCTTTCTGCATTTTGGTCCCTGAGCCAGGATCAGCTACAAACACAAGATATCTGTAGGAAAGGGAACGGATTTTTCAAAGAAATGTGCTGTTAATGCAAAACATAACACTTTTTAAGAGAATAGTAACCCTTATATTACGTTCTCTTTTTTGTCAAGAAAAAGAAGAGCACTCAGAAGAAAACAGATGGCAAAGGAGTTTTCTTTACCTACTTTACACTGAGTTTATTTTGTTTGGCTTTTTGTTACCATTTAAAAAACCCCAATAAATTATATGATTTCTCCATTTCATTTAATCGTTTATCAGACCAGTCTTGAAGGACAGACTGAGATGCGGATGGAAACCCAGAAGTCTCACAAAGGCATTCCTAGAGATTTTTTTCTGTATGTCACAGAAGGGCCTGTTGACACTGACACCATTTGGAGCACGAGTGAAGCAGACTTAAGGAAGAGCATATTTAATGAAAGGGAGCGTTTGCAGTAAAGCTGCACTATGCCTGAATGAACCTCTTGACCTCCTTCAGAAAATCACATTATCCTGTCATTCTTGTGAGAATGAATCTTCCCCCTCACTTTTTTCACTTTTTTTTTTTTGAGACAACAGTGGACAGGGATGCCCAGGAAATTTCTTGAGGGATTTGAAAGAGTTCCTGCATGTAGTAGCCAAAGGACTGGTTATCACAGCATCATCAAGGTTGTAAAAGATGTCCAAGATCATCAAGTTCAACCTTTGATTGAATGCCACCATGCCCACTAAACCATATTTCAAAGTGCCACATCTATTAGTTTTTTGAACACTTCCAGGGATGGTGATTCTACCACTTTCCTTGGAAGCCCCTTTCATGCTTGTCCTATCTTTCAGTGAAGACATTTTTCCTAATATCCAACCTGAACCTGTCCTGGCACAACCTGAGGCCGTTTCTCCTTTTTCTATCCCTGGCTGCCTGCAAGAAGAGGCCGACCCCCCTGGCACCCCCTCCTTTCAGGGAGTTGTAGGGAGCAATAAGGTCTCGCCTGAGCCTCGTCTTCTCCGGGCTGAACAACCTCAACTCCCTCAGCTGCTTCTCACAGGATCTGTGTTCCAGCCCCTTCACCACCTCTGCTGTCCTCTGGACATGCTCCAGCACCTCAGGGCCTGTTTTTTAGTGAGGGGCCCAAAACTGAACACAGGATTCAAGGTGCATTAGCCTTGGAATGAGCAATAAGTCAAAGGATGTTTTCATGGACAGCACCTCAGTCTGCTGGAGCAAGGCACGGTGGTGTGGCAGCAGCTGGCAGACAGATGTTTCACATTTGAATCCTACTTTGTGCCCCAAAGTAATGCTGATTTTATTTGGCTGCTGTTTGGGGTTTTTTTATTTTTGTTTCATAGAAATTTTGGGGAAGTATCTTGTATATTAAATATATACTAAAAGAGACTTATATTAGGAAGAGTAATTAAGAATTTGAATTTTTTTTCACATCTTTTAAATTAGTACTTCATCCAAATTAATTTTCCTAGTAGTTCATTTTCAGTAACATTTTCCAGTCCAGAAAAGAGTTTTGCTATAAAAATTTCTGATTACACAACAACACTACAGATCTAAATTCCTACTGATTTCTGTATGTATTCATTTTTAACAAAAATGTAGCTAGATTAATAACTTATCATAAGCATAGCTAAAGATGGCCACTGTCCACATAAATCTGGGAACAAAAGAATCTCAAAGAAAGGACAGAAGTTTGTGAGGTAATGCAGGCAGCATTTTACAACTTCTACTCCTAGACATCTTCAATATGTTAATCTCCAAATTTACTGTCTAACAATGACTCCATTTGTACTTTACAGTGCTTGAGTTTCAAATATACAAATCCTAAATGCTTTCAAGAGAAAAATAGTCTCTTTTTTTTCCAAATCTTCTCATGAGTTTGTTCCTGCTCACTTTGAAGACAATGATGTCTTTGTACTCATCTCTCTCAGTTCTTCTCTGCTATTGGCAATTGTTATCTCCACAGTTCTTTCCAGGTGGCACAGAGGGAAAGTTTACTAATTCCTCACTCCTACTTAATACCTTAGAAGTAGAAGAATGAAGCAGAAGCTCAGCTGATGTCTGAAGTGGGCATATTGTATGTATTTGAGTGGATCAGGACTGGGAAGTTACTTTGTTTTTAAAGAGCATATGCAAGTCACTTGCCCCAAATCAGGTATCTTTAGTAAGTTTCTAGCAAAAAAAAATCACAAAATGTTTGTTATTTGAAAAATATGAGTCATGAGATAAAATGAATGAACCCCATAGATATGAGGTAGCATTAGGAAGAAATATCTGCATGCTGAATAAAGAAAGTTATCTCTATTTAAAAAAAAATCCATGTCTCCAAAAATCTTTATATATGTACGTATATATGCGTGTGTGTGCTTGCTGTGTCCATTGTTCCAAAAGTTTTATGAAACGTTTTAACAGGAAGTTCTAAAATAAGTTTGGTTTTGTTATTATTTTACTTTCTTTGACAGTTTTCTGACTACATTTTATATTACTTTTCTGCTGCCTCTTTCTCAGTTTCCCACAGCATGTATCTCATATGATGCTATCTTTTCTCACAGATTCCTTGCCCTTAGTTCAAAAGTTTCCTGGGATAGGGCAAATGTTATTATGGCATGTAGAAATGGCAGTTTGATAGAGTAAGAAGTCATTTAATTCAAAATGGATATTCTAAATCAATTCCATAAATATGAAGAATAATGATCTGAGAAGTTAGATTCAATTTTAAATTAATTCCAAAATCTTAAACTCGAGCTTCAAATCAGTTCAGTCTAACAGCTTGTGAAAAGCTGGATGTGCTTTTAATTTCAGTGGCAATGAATGGCACTCAATATCTCCCAATCTTCCAGTCTAGTATGGGCCCATAATACTGAAATCATTTGAGACACCTCCTTTTGCTTCCAGTGGCAATGGCATGAGGCTTAGTGTAAGATTCAAAATGAGTAACGCTTGACAGTCCTTTTGATTGTGCTCTTTTCTCTGTAAAAAAAAAAAAGGAACACTTTGAGCAGATTAATTCATAACTCTGGAAAAATAAAAGGGAAAAAATAGATCAAATCTGGCTTTTATAAAAGATCTAATGTTTATGCAAAGTCTGAAGCAAATCAGCAAGATTTAACAGCAGCAAGCTCAAATCAGTAAGGGTTTTTCTGCAAGTTGCTGGTCTAAGGCTACACTGCTGGATCCACAGCAAATACTGCAGCCTCAGGCTTTCTTGCTTCCACACCTGCAGAGGAAGCACAGTCCAAGGAAGCTGCTTGAACTAAACCTAAAAGATTTGGATAGCACTAACTCATGTAAAAGAGACTTATGTCAGCAGAGGAACATCTCCCTACCCCTGGCATAGGGGAGTGATTTCACAATGATGTTAATTCACCTTGTGCCCCCACTCTCCTAGTAAAGCCTTGCCTTGCCCCCAAGAAAATCCTTTATCCCATATTTACGGATCTTAATTTTCTTACAAAACTTTTCCAAACCAGATATTTTATATGGACTTCTCTTTTGCATGAACTTGTCACTTGTAATATGTCTAACCTTGAACAGAGTTCAGTTTTTTTAAGTTGTTCTAATTTTTTGATTCTGAAGAAAGTATGAGGTAACTCTTCTCAGTGTGTTAAGCCCTCATGTTATCCTACCAAGAAAAACTATAAGAAAAAGAAAGAAATACATATTTATCTGTCAGAGTTAATAATTATAGATATTTCTATTCTTAATTTAAAAGCTCAACATTTAATTTAAAAACACACAAACAACAACAGTCTTGTTTAGTAAATGCAAAGCAAAATACTGTATGGCCTTATTCTGAAATTATTTGTACACCATCATTCCTGTCTCCAATTTTGGTACAGGTTTGATGAGAATGGTTTTAACATGAGCTTTTCGGTTAAAGTGCACAAAATTACTGTTTTATCACACAAAAAAAAGTGAGCATGTTCTCGTATTGGCTATAGAGATGATTCATCTAACAGCCTGTTTGGCTTAGTCCATTAAAAGAAGTGAATTTTTACATGAAGATGGACCAGCAAAAATTCTGATCCTGTGTTAAATCAAGTTGACAGACACCCTTTAGCAAATCTTGTTATCTTTGTTTTCTGACTTGTCCAACATTGTGGACACTGTAAAAATGCCAAGGAAAAGAACAATTCCTTGACCTCATTAGTCACCCCTTTTTCAGTATAGTGACACTCAGTCATGCAGCTGAGATCAGAGGGTTTGCAAAATAATCCCTGGATAAACAAACTAGTTCTGCCTTCTAATTCTTCCATGCACCCCTTCTCTGTCAGCTGCTGGGGCATAGGGACAAACCTGGAGAATGATATAAAGTCTAAGTTTTACCTGCAACTAGTTCAGGGAAATAGGAGGTTCTACAGAATGGAGCAGCTGGTCCTGAGAATTAGGTGTCCAGTCTGTGGTCTTCTGAATTTTACCATGAGTTTGGTCCTCTGAATTGAACACTCATTGATGTTGGCAGTTCCCTGGGTGCCCTGTGGAGCACATGATCTGAAAGAAAGCCTGTTCACGTACTCTTGCAGATGAGTCTCATGAAGGGATGATCCAGACATTCACTTCAAAAGTATGCCTCTAACCTGGACCGTGTCAATGCAAACACACTGAAAGTGACCATTCACAGACACCCAAGGAAGAGTTTTCCCTGCATAGCAAAGAAGTGGGGATTACTTTGGTGTGGTCTGCAAATTAAGGCATCCTCAAAACTTTTATAATCTTATGTATAACATGATGGAGGGGTACTGGATTCAGTTTCCAGGTCTGCTGCTGATTTACTACCCCCATTGTCACCAACAGTCAGTAAAAAGTGCCGGGGGATGCTAACCTAGTCAAATCTCTGGAAGTACTTCCCTTGTTGAGACCATGGTTTGCCTGCTCCTTACATCTGGCTTGGTATTAAAGTCGTGTTAATTTGTTGTTATGAAAAATTAATGAAGGGAAAATGCAGTATTCACACATGGGCAGGGACTCCGCAACATCATGGTAAAGGTGCAAGAAGAAAAAAGCTTTATTGCGTATCTGAAATTCCCTTAAATACCAATGGAAAAACAGGAAATCACCTCATATAAACAAAAATGAGTTCACCTCAGTGTTCCCCAATCACCTGGAATATTTCCTAGACATTGCCTATTATGGTAAAAGGTAAACAACACCTTACAAGGTCACAAACTGCAATTATCACATCTCATAGGGCTGACACTGTCCAGAAACCCACAATCCTCTCTCAGTCCATCCCCGGTGACCTGGCTGTAATCCCAGGATCACCTCCGGGTCTGAGAACCTGCAGCCAACAAGGCCTAATTTCTCTTCCAGCACACAGTGTAGCCCAACAGGAAAATTGTCCTTTATTCCCTAGTTTAACATATTTATTTTTCTCTCTGTCTTGTAACATCTGTGGTGGCACAGGCGTGTGTTATTCTGTACAGGCTGTAACCAAACTGTGCACAAGCATTGATAAGACCTCTCATTCCGACCAGTCCAGGTGGAGTCAATAAAAGATGAGGGAAAACAGAGATCAACTTGATTAATCTAAGGCCTTACATATTAACTACAACAGATTTAGCAGTGTTAAGAGCACATCTTTGTTTCCTTAGGAAAGTTCCATGAGTTCTTACTCAAGAAAGGGTGTGTTTTTTCAGTTTTTCAATATTTGAGGAAGGTGATAAACCAAGAATTTCTGGTGTTTCTTTGCAATACATTTCTTATTTGAGGAGAACAATAAATGTATTTAATATTTTTCCACCAGAGCGACCTTCAGCTTTGTTATCATTAATCAAAACATCTTGTTTCAAATTGACTTCCTGATTTCAAGCTTTTATTGAACATAAAGAAAATTGTCAGTAACACAACTTATTTCTTTATGTAACCAGAAGAGGAGAGAGTGACAGATACAGGATATGGGAATGCAGCAAAGTCAAAGCAAAGTAAGTTGTGGATTACAGAAGTATATTTACAGCTACTATAAAAGTTACATCAATGGTATATTTTTAACTCGTCCTTTTTTTCTTAAAACAGTTGAGCTGTTAATCTAATGCAGGCAGTAAGTCATGGAATTTTTTTCAGGTCCTTTACTCTTGACATCCACATTTCTCTAGTAGTTATGTGTTTTTTGCAGCTACAGCACTGCAGTTCCCTTGCTGGCAGTATTATCAAAGATTCCAAGAAGTGCTCAATCTTTATTTAATTTCAGTAAACCAGGACAATTCCCTAAGTCCATTATAAAATAGAATTTGGCAATTTATCAATTGCCCAAACTTGGGTACTAATTTTCTCTCTGATCTTGAAGTCTTTTGACAAACAGATTTTTCTTTAGTGTCTTGCACAAGAACAGCTGTGATAAATGTAACAAGCACTGACTAAATCTTGCATTAAAGTTACATTACAACTTTCTAATTAAAGACAAAAAAATTTGATGTCTGTTGATAGCAACTTTGACAGATGAAAAACTGACATTCACGTCATCAGACTTCAGCAGGGGCAGTACAAAAACCCATAGAACATTGAGGACTGGAAGTCTCTGAACTCTGCCAGAGTTTCCTACGTTGGCATTTAAACGCTCATCCAGGTGGGGATCCCAGAAACAACCTTTCTATCATGATGTTAAAACCTGAGCTAATACAAATGTGTATGCCAATTCATCTCTCATCATCTCTTACTGGGTTAGATATTTTGTAGTCTCTGATGGAGGCTGTAAGCACAACCAAAATCCATAGCACCATAAAACATACAAAACTACTGTCTTGTATAACATGTAATCAGTGTTTATTAGTGGCCTTAACTGAGTTTGCAAAGGCTGATAACTAGGAACAAGAGCACCTGTGGCACTAATCTCTAACAGAGTTCTGAATGACATTTTCATAGTCTACTCCTCCCATGGCTGAATAGTTATGAAACCTAGACAAAAAGTTGTGGACATTTGTATCTAAATTAGAACCTCAAGGAAAATAGTTTTTGGAATGGGAGCTGGTCTGGAGACCATAGGATCCACCTGGCAGTTGTAGCTCAAACTGGGTCCCTGGCCTTTGTGGTCATGACTGGCCACAGAGGTGCTGGTGAGGGACACTGAACCAGCTGAGCAAGGGAGCTGCTGTTCAACCAGGAGATAGAAGTTTGCTATCTATTTATCCTGCACCCAGCCTTTTTCTTTGAGTCATATGGTTAAGGGCTCAACCTTGTGTTTTAGTCAACACAGCCTTGTTTTGGTGTTACACCTAGAGCTGGGAGTCAGGGAGAGCCAGAGTGAAACTGCATGTTTCATCCTGCCAGGAACAGAGAAAGCAAACCAGCTTGCATATTCAGATCTGCAGGGACTTGCACCCAGAGACATAGCGAGGAAACCCAGGAATGGAGAGTTCTCCCTGCCAAGCTGCAAAGAATGGCGGTGCCTGCACGAGTTCATGCACCTCCTGGGTCCTTGGAAACCCTAAAACAGCCCAATTATGTAAAGCTAGAGTTTGTAATACAACTTTGTCCCATATGCAGCTGAAGGCATTGCAAATAATGAGTAACCATTCTCTGTCCAGTAACAACTTGATAAAATACAACTGGAATAAGCTATAACATAGAAACATACGATAATTCAGTTTTCCAGTCTGCAGAATCCTCCTTTCTCTCTGTTCATTCTCTGCTACATGGTAACAATTTACTAACTACACCTTCCCTAAGTGATGCAGTGACTTCAGTCTTCTCATTTTTTCTTTCTCATTTTTTTCATAAAATACCCTGTAATCATAGTTCTCTCACAAAGCCAGAGCATATCAGTCTCCTTTCCAAATGCTTCTGCCCTTGTTTCACCTTCATCAAATTTCCCTGGCAGCATCAAATGTTAACGTGCCTCCATTCCCTTGCTTCACTTTTACTTTTGTGACCCTTCAGTCCCTGAAGTTCTCTTCAAGTTTCATCAAATTAGTAAGTGAAATCCCTGCTGGTTTTAGTAGTAATTCATCAAGACCTAGCGAAGTACTCATCTTACAACTCCTTTTGATTTCCATCTCACTCTTGTTTGCATGCTTCCTCCCAGCCATTTTACTTAATCCAGAAAACCTTCTCTAGTCCAGGTCAGTTTCTATTTCACTGTCACACGACCACAGCACCTTGCTGGTCCCAGTAATGCTGAACACAAAGCTGATATTAAATTGACGAGCCACCTTTTATGTCCCTCTCTGCCATAAGAATGAAATGGTGCTGACCTGTGTGCACTGCCAAGGACTACAGAAGAATCTCACCCATGGCTCTGAACTGGTCAGGATTCAAAATAATCCCCAGAGGAGCAGAGGTAGCACAGCAGTTCACACCTGGCTGGAAGACTAAATAGATTTGTGAGGTCTTTTTCTATGTTAATTCACTCACCAAAAATACAATTGTAAATTTTAATCAAATTCAGAAAATATGTTTGCATGAGAAAATCAGTTCTTCCAGCCCTGGAACTCATCACAAACTGTTTGCTTCAACAGAATCCAGCTGTCAGCCAGCCCAAATGAGAGTCAAAACCAATTCTTATTCTCCATCTACTGTTTTTCAGAAGCAAACTGCTTAGCTCAACTCATTTCATTAATTTTCTAGGGCAAAATTTTCAGTTTTAATGTCAAAATCCAATATTCCTTGGATATTTTTAAGGTAAAATAAGGCTTCTTAAGGTTAAAGTATTTAATTGCACTGAATGGCATATTTCATTACATTTTAGATTTTTATTTCAAGTGAGATGTTAGTCCCTAAATGAAGTCTGCTGTTTCTTAAGCAAACCAAAGCATTAGTTCTTTTATATCATGGAGGAGCAACTATAACGGCAAAGAATCAAGTGGATCTTACACAATTTACATATGGTGAAAGTTGATTTTCCATTACAATTTCCTCTCACCCCACTCTCTCAGTCCTTGTCAAGTACTCCCTATCCTTCTCCCTTTCCCTTTCCTTTTCCCTTTCCTTTAAATGCCCAAGACTTCCCTAACCTTCCACATATTACAAATCTAAACTTTTATTTGCATCTTTCTAAATACAGGAGACTCCTACTGAGAAAGGAAAAGTCGCAAACTTCATAAGTCATAGAAGAAATATTAGCAAAAACAAGATCTTCCAGCAAATTTTGAGTTTGCTGTTTTCCAAACATGTCATGAGTTCAGTACCTGCCAAAGAGACCAGCCCGATGCATCCCCCTGCTGATGTGGTGCTGTTTGGGGCAGGATGAAGGAGTGAAGCATCGCAGTGCTGCTCACTGCCTGGAACACCTGCAATCAATTACCTTTGCTGTTCTGCTGTGAAAAGCCCAAATGCCTCGCTTAGCTAGGATGATAATGGCATGGTTTCTGTGTAGTTTTCCATCGGACCACATTATAAATCTCTGAGCAGCGGTTCTATTGCACTGAAATTAATTTCCCCTTTTTAAAATTCTAAACGTAGCAGGTAAGAGTACGGTTTCCCTTAACCACATAGGGTTGTTCAATACATTCCAGTAGATTTTAGAAAAGAAGATGAAATATGATTTCATTGCATGAACAAAAACTAGCACAGCTAAGACCCAGAGAATGGTGATCACATTTGGAGGAAGCATATTAAAAGCAAAGCTGGTCTCAGGTCTTGTGAGTTAAAATAGTTTGACTCAAGCTATGCTTAAAAGGGAGACCTTCAGGGGAAAAGGCAATGCCCAAACTCTCATGTACTAAAAGAAGTGGTGTGAGTGACTCAGGATTTGTCATGCCTCCCGAGTACCAGAACACCTCCCATGAGATATTTATTATACTGATGGAGAGACAAGCCTCGAATGACACACAGGGCGTGAGCTTCTAGTGCCTGACACTGATTTCAGTAAAGATGGCACAGTTTGGCCCTCCTGGGCAAA